>OMLF01012670.1:0-11789 GCA_900302615.1 Holocentrus rufus | reverse complement strand
AAACTCCCCTACACAGCTGAAGAGTGTAATGCTGGCACGAGAGGTGAAAACTGAAGATAGAGTTGAACAGACTGATCTCTCTGTGCTCACTTCGGCACAGGCACCTGATCTCAGTCATTTACCTGAAAAGCAGGCGGTTGAACTCTCCCAGATCTTTGAAGACTACCCGAGGTTGTTTGAAGGGAAACCAGGAAAAACACATCTAATTGAACATGTGATTCGACTGAAAGACTGATAGAACCTCTCAATAAAGAAATCCAAACCATGCTGGATCTGGGAGTGACGAAACCATCAAACAGTGAGTGGTGTAATCCAATTGACAGGACACTACTGATCTACGAATCTGTAATGATCAGCGGAAGTTGAATGCTGTCTCAAAATTTGATGCTTACCCTATGCCTAGAATTGATGATCTATTTGAGAGACTAGGCAAAGCAGTCTACATCACCACCCTTGATTTATGCAAGGGATATTGGCAAGTTCCTTTGGAGAAGGACTCAAGAGAGAACACTGCATTTCGTACTCCAACTGGTCTTTATCACTACACCGTCATGCAGTTTGGGTTACATGGAGCTCCCGCTACTTTCCAACGGTTGATGGATCGAGTTCTTCAGGGATGTGTAGAGTTTTGTGCAGCATATCTTGATGATGTGATCTTTAGCACCTCCTGGGAAAATCATCTCGTTCACCTGCGCCACATTCTTCACTGTATACATACAGCAGGACTCACACTCAACACTCAGAAGTGTACCTGGGCCAAAAAGGAGGTTCGATATCTAGGATATCACATTGGAAATGGAGAAATACGCCCTCAGGTTGATAAGGTACAGGCCATTAGGGACAGTCCCAGACCACGAACCAAGAAGCAAGTGAAGTCTTTCTTAGGATTAGCTGGGTGGTACAGGAGATTTGTACCCCACTTCTCCGCCATTGCTGCTCCTCTTGTCAACTTGACCACAAAAACTTCCCCTAATCCAGTGAAATGGACCCCAGAGTGTGAAGTGGCTTTCCATAAACTCAAGACTATCCTCTGTTCCTTCCCTGTTCTACGAAGTCCTGATTTTACCCAAAGATTCCTTGTTCAAGTTGATGCTTTTGGGGTGGGACTTGGAGCTGTTCTGGAACAAGGAAAAGAAGGTGAGGAATGTCCAATTCTTTACTTAAGTCGCAAACTGCAACCTAGAGAGACTAGGTACTCAGCCATTGAAAAGTAATGCCTATCCATCAAGTGGGCATTGGATAGCCTTCGCTATTACCTCCTTGGAAGGAGCTTTGACCTTCAAACAGACCACCGGGCACTGAGTTGGATCAATTCCATGAGGAACAAGAATTCACCTGTCACAAGATGGTATCTTGCCCTACAACCCTATCACTTCAATGTTCGACACAAAGCAGGAAAAGCCAACTTATTGGCTGACTATCTGTCCCGTTTTCCAGAAAGTTCTGTGGCTGGAGAGGAGGAAGGTGATGTGACAATGCACAACCACATTGCCACTTAATCAAACTTCAGGAGGATTATTTGTGAGGGTTTTTTTCTGAGGGTGCACACTCATTAAAAAAACTCCACAGGTTCTGCTCAGGCATATTTTAGGACACCTGTAGACAATAGATAATTGTAGTTTGTTTTGTTATATGAATATTGAAAAGTTATTTATGTTTTCACAGTTATATACACAGTGGTCTCATGGTGTTGTTACTTTCTGGTTTTGAGAAAATAAAACAACTTGTGCCTTGCCCTACTGTGTGCTTTTGCCATCCTTTATTACCAACGTGAACTGGTCTTAAAGGTATTCAACTCCCACCTGAGTTAGAAGGGTGACAGACACTATGAAATGACTGTTAAATGTCACCGTTAAATGTAGATAAGCAGAAAGGAGTTTTCATGGGAGTTTCCTCTTCAGCTAAAGGTGTTTTCAGCTACTGTTTCATAATGAGGGCGTCAAAGCCTTTTGACACTTTAACTTTAATGAAAGACTTTGACTTGACTCAACTTGCCTTTACTTTCTGCATCGATAAAGGCCTGTCACTGGGATGAAAAGCACCAGAGCAGGAGTGCAACTGACACCAGTTCATATTTTTGTCTGAAAAAATCATTCAAGAGCAGTCCTGGACTGTAGAACAGTAGAAGAAGTACAGAATTTTTAGTTTTTTAATTGATTTGGTTTGTATTTTACACCAAAGTAAAGTGTTAAAGTGTGGGTAGGTGGTGTTAAGACCTTTGTGACAATCACAGTGGATTAAAAACATAAAACCCCACCCAGTCACAGACGACGTTAAACAAACGCACAATCAAGTAACTGATAGTTATTTAGACAGTTTAATCTGAGCCTCTGAGCTGATAAATTTATTGTGAAATTGTTTGAGAAAGGAGAAACTAAATATTCTGTCTTGTTTTCAACTTGTGTTTAAGTGATAAAACTTTATCACTTTATCACATCAAATTAAAGAATTTATGTTAATTTAATTTGATAGTTTAAGGTATGTTTCCTTGCGAATACTTACAACTTTTTTTTCTTTTTTCCCCCCCCCAAATTTGTCCACAACACTTTCTTAAAGTGTTTTGGCTAATGTGGTTTTATTAAAAATGAAGAATAACCTCTTTTAGACTACTACTACAACTACTACTACTTTTAAAATTACTACTAGCCGCCAACATCTAGTTAGCTTAAATGTATAAAAACAGTTATTCCTGTTTAATGTTTATAACAGTTTTTACCACTTTGCGCTGTTTGACATTGTCATTTGAAGTCTTTGCAAGGGCAAGTCACCTGACTGGTTTTCTTGTCTCTGATTGGCTGAAGTTTAACGGTTGCCATTAAGACTTGCTATATGACCTCACTCAGCTAGATTTCCAACTGTCTTCAGTGAGAGTATATTGCCAGCAAACTTTGCCCTAAATTTGCCCAAAAACCTGTATATCATCAGCTTAATAGTTAAATATTTTGCAGTGATGCATAACATATTATGGAACAATAAAATCACAACAGCATGAATATCCATTTATTTGTGGAACATAAAACGTTTGATTCATGGTTGGAGGCTGAAATATCACCAGATAAAAAAGACAACAACAAGGAGGAAGGTAGACTATAACGTGTAGCAGCCTAATGTAGCTGAAAACTTATTAGCACATCTAATTAACCATCCAAGTCTAGTTGTTATGGATGAAAATAGAATGGACCATTTGGACTGGACTATGGACTGTTTGTGTTAGCAGGGTCTAACAGGCTATATAATCATTTCAAAATATATATTGTTGCAAATTATTTCCTTCTTTGAAGCATGATCATCTACAACCAGCCAGTCATTATTGTAAAATACACCTCTTTAATCCCTTGTATCTCCATATCACCTTAATGTTGGAGTGGTCCTTGTACTGTCCTTTATCTCTTTCATAATTTGTAAGCAAGACCCAACATGGGGCATAGATTTAAAGGGATTATTATGTCACAGCCATGTAGTTATCTGAAATTAGTCAGCACACCTTCAGGATTAAGGCTAACTGTTCATTCAGAAGACACAAAGTATGTACATCTGCAAAACAGGTGCTGGGAACATGAAGACAAAGACACATGGAATTACTGGTTCCTTATTTAATATTCCTTATTTAATATTCAATAGGTAAGGTTTCCCAGGTTCCCGTCCAGTATTAGGTGTCATGGACCTTTTGCATATATTTATATGGCTTCTTTTCCACACTACCTGAGGAAGACCCACTTTGGTTGAAGGCCATGTAAAAGAAATAAATAGCTGATATTTTGAGAACTGACTATTTTTTGTCATGTCATGTTCCTTGTCTGTCTGGATTTTTTGTTGGCTCTTGTGAGTGTCACAAAGCACAGAGGTCTGTCAACACATTTCTTGGATGTTGTTGGAAACTCTGCTCAAACAATTTGAATAGGTTTCCCAGCAGTGACTTTCAGGAAATGTAAACTTCTAAGGTGAACAAACTTTCACCTCCTGATGCACAAAAGAGTCAGGTTGTTGAAGGACAGGATTGTTACAAGAGCAACTTGTATTTCAGGCATTTAAGTGAGCTGTCACACCTGCATTGTGCTGGTTCCAGCCAAAAAAACACTCAAGACTCAACACTCCCCAGTCAGGCTATAAATAAAGCAAGGCATTAGCACTGCCGGGGTTAAAGGTTCAATTCCAACAGGAAGTGTCCCACATTAAAGGCATATGCTTTCTTCATACTATAAGAAACTTTGAAGTAACCACCTAATTGAATGTCAGGTCACAGCAATTTCTACCCAGTCCAGCCAGAAAATCAATACTAACTTCAATTTGGTGTTTCACATCACCAAATGGCAAATGGTCAATCACAGAATAACTTGGACTATAAATCCAGGTCACTTCACTTCAGTCCAATAACTGTTCAGTCCAGACAGGAAATCTGAAATTGTTTAATTCAAGATTGTGACCACATATTTCTCTATTTCTAGTTTGTCTTTACGACTGCAGACACACCTGGTTTTCCCACAGTGATAAGTTCAATTTATTTTATAGATGCACACACATAATATAGTGTATTATATTTCAGTGTCACAATAGCTGGCCAACTTCTGTGAAGCTTTTATCTGAATGTTAAACTGCCGTTGAGGAAGGGACGGACAAATTCAGATCAGAGAAGTAGTAAAACCGAAGCTTCCTATTTGACAGACCTTTGCTCTTCCTCATGACAAACCGTCTGCTCTGGGCGCCGCCTCTGTCTGCTCTTCATACATCAGGGTCATCTAGTAATCTGGGTCAAGTGGAGCTCTGACATAATGAGTATCAAACTTTAGAACTTCTCTTAAAACTTTAATTTAAAAAAAATAACTGCATAAAAAATAACCTCATAGAAAGATAATGGATAACTCCATTTTGATTAAAAAGTGCATCTGTACTGCATCTGCACAGACTGCAGCTGTACTTTCTGCTGTACTGCTGTACTGCTCTTACTGACTGAAGTGAGTTTCCTTCAACCATCTGTGAAAAAGTGTCACTTAAAACACAGGTTCTGGTTGTTTTTAAAGGATATTAGGCAACTTATTTGATGGTAAAAATGATGAGTGATGAACTTCAGGTAATTATTTCTCCAGTATATCTATTGCAGTGCTGAAATGATTAGTCAGTTAATCAATTAGTTGATCAAAATCATTTTAAAATAAAGTATTTTTTTGGCTGCTGGTTAGACTGAAGGTCAGTTTGTAGTCTGGTGATCGCTGATGATCCCATTTTATAATCGATTGCAAGGATATTTGTTTTATACGATGACATCATTTTCATTGTTGCGATGGTCACTGCACTCATCGCTTAGACTGTATTGAACTTTGACCCCATCGCTGCCTCAGCTGTCATGACAACACTTTAGTGTTCTTTCTAACTTCAATAGGTTTTTCCATCTCATTTAACATTATCCTAATCAAGAGCAATGGAAGTAAATAAAATTACAACGCATCCCTGCCTAAATGACACAAAACGGCCAGATTACCAGGGCGAGATTGAAAAGTTCAGTTCCTTGGCACCAACTGTAGAAAGCCTCAGTTCTGACTGTGACTGCGGTGTATTCTGTCTATCATAGTTAGATAATCATAGCAGCCACAAAAGCACAAACTAGTACATTTAACTAGCTAGCTCTGGATTTTCAGCCTCTCTGTCTTCAGAGTAAGTGAGTGGACCTCAGTGATGCATTCTGAAATCATTCTTATGTTTATACTTACAATGTGCAGCATCCCCAGACTTAAACAGACCTTAAGGAAGCAATTTGAAGACATCACTTTGAACTCTGCCGACTTCCCATGGGACTTTGGCTTTATTTTTCACACATTAAACACTAGATGTTTAGTTGATTGAAAATGAATCCTAATATATCCAACCATAGTCTGTCCAGTTTTAGAGGTGAATCTTTCATGTGTTTCTATGGAGTGGAAGGTATAGGCTTCTATCTGTTGCATGGCTTACATTGTTGCTCTTGTACCATATAACATCTTGTGACATCCTATAACATATTGAATGCAGGACTTTTACTTTAAATGGAGTATTTTTCCAATATGATACTGATACTTTTACTGAAGGACTGAGGACTTTTTCCACCTCCACTAATTCTGACCAACTCTTCAACTGGCAAAGCTTCAGCCTCCAGCCTTCAGTTTGTGTTTATCATTTGTTTGGTTTCACTTTTATGGCAAAATAGCTTGTGAATTTTAACTTGAAACTCCAAGAGATTGGATTTTCCCATCAGTACTTAAATGCAGGATAATTCTAACTAAAATAGAAGTTAAAATAATCAGTGGTGTGAGACTTCTGGCCAAAGCCTGTCTGTGAAGGTTCAGGCAGATTATGGTAAGAATTATCTCACATTGACCTACTTTCAACTTTTGTTCAGGCAATTAAGCTGAATTTCACTCTAAATACTTCCCAGTAAAGAAATGACAATAGACTGCAGTGGCTTGTGTGATTATGCAAGAGACTGATGTCGGTATTTAAAACCCAAGCATCCTTGCAAACAGAAACATGGCAGATGACAAAAGCCGCAGACTTACTAACACCTGCATTTGTTTTGTAAATGTGTGATGTGAAATATAGTGTGTGCAGAGCCTTAGGGTGGCATGCAAGCCACAGACCTGAATAGAGCCCAGTGTGTCACTCCAAAACCCCAACACACCCACCTGTTATATTTAGTCAAATCCTAAGATTGATCATCATTACATGAACGCACTTCCTGCACTAGGGCATGTGCTCATACATGCAGAAGCAGAGTGGAAAAAAGGGACAATCGAGGTCCATCAGCTACTCCCTGTCCTAAACTGAAAAGTCATTTTTCTCAAGAAACACTTAAAGCCCTTTCAACCAGTTTTACTCCCTTGCATTTTGCAGCCAGCTGCTCACTATTTTTAGACGGTGTTCAAAGTTGAAATCTGTTCAGCTTTTGCTGAGACGCAGAGTCACTGTCAGCGTAAATGACATAAAGCTTGAAGTTTCAGTTTGAATGTCATCGACATTGTGACCAACAGAGAAACCATCCGCTGACATTTAAGATGCCAACAGGTTCATTAATAGCTGTACATCAGTGTTCTGCTGGTGCTTTGCCATAGTGAGAGCATTTGTAGTTCTGCTTTGGTGGATCTGTGCATAGACCCTGAAACACTCGACAGCAGTGTGAAGTTCAAGTTCCTTCATAATTAAACAAAGTCCAGGTCAAAGTGTCAGTGTTTCTCTCTCTGACACAGAGTCCACTGCCCACACATTCTCTGCTGATGATTTCGCACAAATCTCTTCAAACATCGGGTCATTGGTATCACTCACAAATAAATATTTTTCAGCTTTGCAAATAAGTTGTTTGACACGCGTGCTGTGTTTTACAAGAAATGACGGTGATGGTCCAAGTCCAAGTCCAGAACCAACCGTTACTTTAGGAAAAACAGAATTAGCTTGCGTCATCTAGTGACTATACAATTCTGCAAAGTCAAGCTGCCAGAAAACTTGGGTTTACTTTGTTTTGCTCACTATCCCTTGAGTTTCATGGCAAGAATAATGTTTTTATTTTAACACCTCTGCATTATTTTTGAAACCTTATCATCAGCAGACGCAGAGACTTTGACAAATGCTTTTATCTCACCCCGAAATGTTTTTATATGTGTGAGTGTACGTGCTTAGTGTGTGTCTGCAGCCACCTGTGTAAACACATGACCAAATATGTGCTCATATTGTAAGCTGCCCTGAGTAAGAGTGTCAGCTATCTGCCTAAAAAATATAATAATCAGCATTGAGTGCATTTATGCTTACATTAATAATCTGGTATTATGTGGAATAGGAGAGCACATGTCATTGCCACATTGTGCTCTCAGCAGGAAATGCTTATCACCAGGATTAGAACAAAATATAACCCTTGGTCAATCTGTTTTGGGAGTCAAATGTAAAATGTTATTTCCAATGAAACAAAATGAAATGCTCGGTGCCCGTGCTGCCATCACATGTTGACAGTAAACACAGACAGATTGCGTGCTATAAAATGCTGCTGTTTTTGAATTAAAGGCTCAAAGGAGCAGCAGTGATGACCAGTAATTTAACTTTGGTGCCAGCTCTCTGCGTCAGTGTTTTGTTTGTGACCTTCACTGTAACCATTAACAGGACATCATGTACTCTAATGTCTGCTGACGTCTGTTGTTTGAATATGTAAAAAACAGAGTCGGAAAGTTGGCAGAAGTTGGGCTCATTTGCCTGCTTCCATATTTCCTTTTTATGGAAGCCCATTGAGAGAAGTGTGTGATGCTGAAGGAAGCAAAGCAGATGTGGACCACACTGCAGTCTGATAAGGATCCAGTCTCTGGCTTTGGCTAGCAGAATTAATCCAGCTGGAACGATCATCAGAAAGTCCAGATCCCCTGTCTGTGTTGTCTCGCTGTTGAAACAGCAAGGGCATAAAGAAATTAAAATGATCTGAGTTTGAATTTCAATCAGGACTTGAGTGAAAAAAAAAGCCAACATATGAGCAAAATATAGTTAAAAACCTGGATGGATGAATGCTGTTTTTACCGTTATTTGTCCTGGGCTGCTGCCATGATGGCCTTCCTGTGACCTGAGAGGTGTGAGTCTGAGTCGATACCAGCTGTAAAAACATATAAATAACACGCTCCATTATCTAACCACCTGCACCATGATTTCCCATTGAGTCGTGCTAAAATAAGTGTGTGACAAAGTCACCAACAGTCAGCATCTTTCCAACACATCGCTGAAGCTTCATCACACTCACATTGATGAAACATTAAACATAAATTTCTTTTTTTATCACATCGAATGGAAAATAATCCAAAGGTCTTGTGCATCATTTTATACACATGACCCTGTAATTCAGCAGGACAGATTTAGTATCTTTAGAAAGCTTGGCATCTTGACTTGAATTTAGAATGAATTTCTGTAAGTTTGAACAAAACTCAGCTCTGCAGAATGAGTTTGTAATGATGAAGCCGCCATTGAGACCTGCAGGTGACTCATGTTGAGCCCCGTCTGGTCAAATAAGTCTGAGTCCTGCTGAGGCACCGGAGGCAGAAGTCTGAGGCAGAAGTGTGGATCTGTCTGAATGTGGAGCAGTGTGCTCTGCAAATATTTGCTAGATAAACAGCAGCTGTATTTGATCCGATCTGATCCCACGTCTCTGCAGGGACAGCACGGCTCATGATGCATTGACCTGTAACTGCCTGAGCAACATTTACATGTAAAGAGGGAATCACGCCAGGTTACAAAGTATCAAGAGTGTGCGGTCAAATGCAGAACAGAGTTTCACTTTGACTGACGTGCTTCTTACAGGAAAACAAAAAAGAAGGAACACTTTGTCTCGACAAGCAGACAGAAGTTTAGAGGGTGAACGATGCAGTCATGTTTCATGTTGCCAAGTAAGTTCGCCTCCAACAGGCGGGCAGCTAGCTGGGAGAGCCACTCATCTGGGCAGGGCAGCACTGGCTAAGTAAGTTCTAATGTGAACTAGTTGTAACTTAGCTGTTTACAGCTGCACGGCACAAAATGACCACAGTTTCCCTGTCGCTCCAGACGAGAAATACAAGTTAGTAATGACACCGTCGGTGGTTTGTGATGTTTGTGATGCTGCTGTGATGTTTTTGGTGTTTTTCTTTTGGACGCAGCAACAGGTGTAACATCTTTTTGACACTGAGTGTCCCCAGTCAGCTACTGAGCTGTCTTCTTTCTGTAGATGGAGCTAGCTTGCTAACATTAGCCTACAGCAGCAAGGCTTCATGAAGTGCATTGATTTGTAAAGTACATTCAGTTGAATTCCTTTGGCCTAACTGACCAATCAGAATCCAGTGTTCAACATAGCCATGTAATAATAATAATAGTTTTAAAACAGTGACACAAACAGCACAAACCCTGTCACTGCAGCTTGTTTATGAAGTGAAGAATACAGAAGTACTTTTAGAAATTACTACTGTTAAGGAGTAACTTTGAAACATAACAGTTAAAAAGTAAAGTGACTAGTAGATACAATAAAAAGTCTGAGCCTTGTTAACGTTGACAGTATGAAGCCTGTAGGCACCTCAGGTCATCTGGACCGGCCTGCAAACTGTTCCAGTGTTAAGAACAAAGGTGAAGCAGCATTTAGTTTTCATGCTTCACATTATTGGAGGAAACTTTCAGACGAGCTGAGACTCGTTCCAACTGAGACTGCTCTTAAGTACAGATTAAAAACTATTATGTTATCCACTGCCATTTATTATATTTTACACTTCTTTAATTCAGTTTTATTTTTGTTTCTTTGCTATTTGTTGTTATTAAATGTCTTTATGGCTTATGTAAAGCACTCTGAATTTCCTTTTTGTATGAAGAGTGCCATATGAAATAAACTTGCCTGGCCTTTCGTACTTTTTAACTCTGTGTGTAGTTGTACAGTACAAGCCCTTCATAAGCCCTGCACTTACTTACAGTCAACATCAGGAACAAAGAGAGCTCTGTCTGGTTCACTCACCACAGGAGGCTTCCTGACCAGATTTTTCGTTTCTTTCATCATCTGCTGAACATTTGGAATTTTACCTCTGGCTGCCCATTTACTAACAAGCCACTTCCTCCTGCTTTGTTTTGTGTCCTTTTGTTCTTTTACATGAATGTAAACAGAAGCACATTTGCTCCATCATTTCTAGGATTGAGCGTGGCATTTCTCAAGATTGTTTGTATGTAAGTTGCTGCTGTCACTGTAGAAATGTTGAAAATGTGAATTGTGCAATCCTGTAACTGCCCTGTTTACCTGTGACAGTCTGCATTGTGAAATTTACATTGAGGTCAATTCGTCAAGGAACAATCATTTCAGCACCCTGGACAGATCTTATCACGGCAGGATTAAACCCCCCTCTGACCCAGTTCTTTAAGAAAACCTTTAATCTGAATTTAATATATATATATATATCATTTATATCATGGTATATCATTTATATCATGGTATATATGATTCAGGTAGATACCACAAAATCAAAATGACAGACTCAAGTTTGTTCAATTTTAAGTAAAGCTCTTAGTCGCCATCTGTTGGACAAATAATGTTACATGTTTTCAGGTCAAACGTGAGTGAAATGAATGGAAACCAGTTTGTTTAATCTGTGTTGTGGAGTTATTGGGTCTGAGGATATTATTGGTACTGAGATAATGTGAAACGTGATTTTAAATTTTTCAGACTCTGGCAATAGTTATAAGTCATGTATGCAAGTGGGGAGGGAACTTTTTTTAATGGCTTTTCTACACTGAAATCTGTGACTTAAAAGTTCTTAATTAAAATAATATTACAGCCTACTAGTCTGTATGCATAAGATTTTTTTGTTTGTTTTTTGTCAAGGTACTGAAAGAGTTATCCAGTTTTACGTATTTTAACTGACATTGTATCAAAGTTTAAAATTCCAGTATTCTGATTCAGTTAATTGATTGCAGATTATTTTGTTTGACCACACATCACATGGTATTGAATATCTGAGCAGGCATGTGTTTGTTTGTTTGTGAGGCATGTGTGGATGAACATGTAAAGGTGCAAATATTTCTAAGTTACAGGGCCGTCTGCCCACAGGGACCAGTGTGTGAGCCAAAGTGTGAGTCGGTGCATCTGGACGTCCCGGGCTGAATTTGTATCCATGATTGTACAGTTAATTTAACAATGACATGTCAAAGATGCTGCCTACAGCACTTTGAAGTTACACTCTACCCTTTTGAAATGTAAAATAATTTGTTTTAAGTTTGTACTGTCAATCATTTCCTCAGTAGTTGTTGCTGTTTCAAATGATAGATAAATGATTTTGTGACCAAACTCTTCA
>OMLF01012669.1:0-34438 GCA_900302615.1 Holocentrus rufus | reverse complement strand
TGCTGCCATTGGTCAGAAGCCACTGACAAAAAGTGGGAGGTTCCCGGAAAAATCACTAACCGGAAAGGAAGGCCAGGGCCCAAGAAGAAGAAGAAGAAGAAGAAGAAGAAGATATCAGCTGCCGATGTGATCAGCGAAAGGAGAAAAAGTACTGTAAGTCAAACTACTTGAAATTGTGGAAGGTGTGATTAATACTGAATGCATATTGGACTTTTATCCCCATGTTACCAATTAGCTGCTAACCGTAGTTGATGCAAGATTCCCTCAGATTTTGCACAACCAGCCAGCCAAGTCCAGACTCCGGACTCAGTCGAAATATCCACCAAACTGGATCGAGACGCTAGCTACGAGCGTCGGAGACGAGCTCAGTAAGACCACACCAAATGTCAAAATGCTGTGGCAAAAAAAGCTGAGAAACAACTGACATTGAGGTTCGTCCGCAACAGACACAAAAGCAAGGAGTCCCCTAACTAGCTCTCGGAACTGTCAAACAGCTGACGACGTGGGGCCGTGAAAAGGAAAGTTGAAAATTACGTTCTCAACCATGCTAACCTGGCTATAGTAGCTAACGTTCGTTAGCTGAAATGTAATAGTTCTTCCCTGAGCTTTTTTTAGTTCAGACGGGTTGATTTAGCCGCGAACTGACGTTAACCAGCACATGCTAATGCTAGCTACATGATCTGGTCAGTAGCTAAGTTAACGTTAGCTCCCCGCTTGCGACAACTACCAACGTTATGGTAATTAGCTAACTCACTGCTAGGGTTTGATTTACATTGGTTATTAACGTTATGTAACTTAATGGCCGCCAACTAAATGAAAACGCAAGGTATATCTACTGTGTATAGTACCTCACATCTCCATGACATTGAATAGAGAACATATTTGACGAGGTAACGTTAGGGGGCTAGCGTAACGTTACTAGTAAGTTGCTGTGTTAGCAGCTAGCAACTAGACAAACTCTGTATTTAACATTAAGGCTGGAGTACAGTTGTTAACTGGTTAATTCAGTTACAACTAAGTTAACATCCACTGGCATCTTGTTGTAGTTGGTTATGGCGTGTTGAAATGCAACTTTGTTCTTGAGGCTGTAGCTGGCTGCAGTGTTATCTTACATTAACGTTAGCTGGCAAGTTTGCGGTGCAAATTTGACTGAGCGCCTCATCTGATAACTTAGCTCATTATACACAAGCCAGTGAAGGCACGCTTCTAACTTAAGTATCACATCGTATCATGAAGTATAAAACAGGTCACAGGCACAGACAACCATCTGTGTTGTAAATTTGCTAGTTTGCTATGAATTATAGAGATTCTAATTATCCTTCAATCGTGCCCCCTACGTCTAACAGAAAATGTTCATTGTGTGTTTATGGCTCAATAAGCTGAACTAAGAGCTAAGACCTTTGAGACAGTAGGGATTTAAAGTAGCATGTCTAAGCTGTTGTTATGTTTATGGTGTATGAACCTTGTCCTTCCAGTGTGATGGCACATCTTGACACACCAGCCCTGAAAAAAGCATAGTAAGTTTGTTTGGGTCTATATTAAGAGTGGCTTTGCTGCGTTTCTTAGGCAATTTTGGTTAGCAATCACTTTCGCCTTAAGTTGTAGGTTATCATATTAGAAATAGATAATATGCTGGACATCTTTGGCCAAGTAGTGTAGCAGTTTCCTAAAGTGTAGGCTATGTTCTGTTACCAGTGGTGGTGACACTGAGAACTGCCATCAACTACACCCTAAACTAACTCCCTTTATCTCTACAGAGAAGACCACAATTTGAAACACTCAGGGTTCTTATCACTGGCTTGAAAAAAACATAAGGGGACCAAGAGTATTTTGGGTCACAGAGACAAGTCCTAAGGCTATATCTTGGAAAGCTTGCATAGGTGCAGATGGATTGAATTTATGTGCTTTGCAGCAGGATTACATATTAGAACAAATATCTGTACTCCAATTTTGACTGTGGATTGAAGGAATTTATAAAGGAGTACCTAGATTTTGTGAACCAGCCTGCACGATCTTCAGTATCATTACAATCAGTCCAAATGTCCTGTTTAGATGTATTCTGCATAAGATCTGGCCTATACTTCATACTTAGTAGTTAGTACTGTTGAGGTGTAGAAACTGTGCATTTGCATTTTAGTTATTCAGCTATTTTAAACTTCTTGATTATATTTGCATGCTTACTTTTGTTTGTCAATTCAGGTGGATTCACAGAATAGTGTTTTGAGCAGACTTTGGTTAGGCTGCAAGATAATGATGACTCTTGCTACGTCATCCAGCTTTTCACACAGAACTAGCCAGAAAGGGAAGTGCCTGTGATTTCCTATGTGCCTGCTGTCTGCTGGTGATGAGTATCCTGTTTGCCTTTCCTGACTGTTTTGACCAGCTTCCCACCCAAACTGTCACTTTTTCCAAAGCCATTCTTTATTTGAATCTTGAACTAGGCTAAATTAAGCTGATAAACTTAGATCAAGAGCTCCTTCCATGGTGCAAAAGCAATGTGGCACCTTTTTTTTGCTTTGACATTGTCTTTGGGAAGTTTACGTCTAAATGCTCTTTGCTAATGTATGTGGCCATGGTCTTTATCTTGTGACTTTACCATGAACATTTCAATTCATAGACTGGAGGGAGATGGTGTATGAATGTTGATATATGGCAATGGTTGTTTGATGGTACTCCTTAATACTCCAGAGTATATTACTCCAGGACCCACATCACTTCTACCACACACACACACACCCAACCACATACATCAGTGACACCGCCAGCCAAAGAGGAGGACCCCACCCTTGGACTGAAGGAATAATGTCTCATGTCACTGCTTGTTTCACAGTAACTGGTTGAGTTAGGTCTGTCTGGAAGATTGTTGCACGACCTCTTCCATGGCATTAATGACTAATTCAAGTGGTTGCACACGGATTAAATGTAAGCCACAACTGCTCATTTATTTTCTGTAACGGGATAGTCAAGTGAAGTTTATTTATCGACTTTACATTATGCATATCATATATCATACAACATACACAGACACTAAATAGGCTAGACACCAGTCTGAGTCTGAGTTCATTTCCAAGAACTTCTGTTTCCTAATTTTTCAAACCATTATTACAAATCTGTAGTCAAATGACATTTCTCATGCAAAATGGCAATTTTTTTTTTTTTTACAATAAGTCTGTTACTATTTACTCAAAGTCAAAATTTCTCAATATTTGGTTCGTCCACTTCTCACCTTAATCGCATCCTGCACTCAGTATAGCATCAATTCCACAAGTTGTTGTAGAATATGAGAATCCACATGATTCCAGCACGTCTGTAGAGTGAACTCGTGGAGTATCTTGTGGTGTTACATTATGTTTTGCCTTTTCCCTTTCTTAAATGATCCCCGAAGATCTTCAGTGGGGTTGAGGTCTGCTAACTGTTCAGGAAAAGCCTTCCAAGTCGGCACTCTTTGCACTTCCTTGGACATCAAATAGGTCTGGCATAGCTTTGATGCATGTTTAGGGTCATTTCCCTGCTGGAAAATGAATCCTCTTCCACACAACCTTAAGCAAGAAGTGATGGCATGTGTCTGCTAAATAAAGTGCTACTTCTCCTTGAATCTCCCTCAGTGTGAATATTATGGCTAGGGTTAGTACTTGTTAAAAGACCAAAACAATTTACACTGCGTATTAGAAGTGTATAAGATAAGTAGGCATAAGATAATCTGATATTTCAGTTTCATACAAGCGTTTCTTAAAGATTTATTTGTATAACTTCTTAATAAAGTATTCTTAATCATAAATGGCATAATGAAAACAGACCATTCTTGCTAGTGGGCTCAGGCTTTTGAACCCCACATACTGTACAAACTACATCACATACATATAACACATCATATGCCATTCTACATCTCACACATTCACACCTGTGGGCACTTTCAGATTCCCTAATTCACTTCACATGCATGTCTTTTGGTAGATAGCTGACTGCCTTTTGCAGAAAATGTTTTAATTATCTTGCAGCTGAGCTAGACCAATAAAAACACGGTTTAAAATGCATGGCCTGCAATGGAAACATCAGCGTGATGATTTTTTGCTGGCATGACATTTCTGCAGGGCACAGAAATGTAATGTTTGTGTCAGAAAATGTGAACTGCTGTACAAGGGAATGTCAAGGGGGTTCAGTTGTTCTTGTTAGCCTTCAGTTTGACTGTGTGCACCTAATGCTCATTAGCAGTAGGAAGGAACTTTGCTTTTCATGTGATTCAGTCCTTAATTAGACCATAAGATCATCACACGCTGTCAAGGAAATGCAGCCCCTTCTCTGCAGTTTTGACCGCTTTGGCTCACAACAGAAATGTACAACTGCATGCAAAGAAGGGCCAAGTGCATGCAGGTATTAATTCCAAACAAAGACTCCACTGAGCTGATATCACTCAATAGCAGAGGGGAGCTCATCAGTGAAATCACCTAGTATAGTCTTTGGTTGGGGTGAAAGCGTGCATACTCTGGCCTCAGTGGCATATGGTTACCCCTCATCGGCCTGCACAGCTTAACCATTGTTAAATAATATTACAGTCTTTATTTTGACATTTCACTCAGATCACGTAAAAGGCCACGAGAAGAAACCTAGCCTAAATGATGTGATTAAAATAGAATGTAATTCAACGCTTCCCTTGTAGTGTAGACAGTGTGGCCAGTTTCCTATTTCACTGTCAGTTTCACTGGTGATTGAGCAGGAGCTTTTTAGGACACATACAGCGTCTGAGCTTGAGCTTTTGTATATTAATGAACAATATTCCATTTTTTGTTATTGCAGTCATTAATGGATAATGTTACAGTCTGTATGCTTCATTTCCAGTTGTAGGAGGCCACAGTGTAGGCTTATACTGAATGAACAGTAATTATACACAGGAATATCATTTTTGTTTCCAGGCTTTAAGTTTTAACAACTGTACCACAATAGTCCTGAGCAACGCTTAGGTAGTATGTTCTCATTCTTATGTAGGTGCACTGCACTCCCTGTGCTTGGGTATCATGCTGGCTGCAGAGCATACAGGAGGCCTCTATGAATATTTCACAGACTCTGTCTTTCTGGTCCGCTCCCTCTTCCTGCCCCACCTCCCACCCCCCTTTCTCTGACCCATGTCCCACTGTCTGTCTCTCTGACCCACTTCCGTGTGCCTGTGGAGGTCTCCCGAGCCCATTAAGGATGCCATCAAAGCATCCATCGCATGCTGCTTGAGATGCACGCAGGTCTGTCTCTCTCAGTGTAAGAAAGAGCCTCTGATTGCAAGCTGAGACTATTGGAGGCCTCTGCTGTCTCTCACACGGTGCTCTGTGCCTCAGCCTACATTTTTGAATACTGTCTGTGCACTAGACTGTTATTACCACGCCAATTAGTTGGCAGTAGACTATGCAGGCTATTCAGCAGTAGGTACACAATGTGAAGATAAGGTATTTCTTTGTTTAGTTGCAGTATGATGTTAATAGCAGAAAACGTGTTATTAAGCTTCTAAAAAGTGTTCAGCCCAGGACACATATTTATTCTGTGTCATTGACCTGTACTTCTGATGTTTTCCTGACCTTCATCCAGGGGTTTTGAAGCTATTCAACTCCCTCACCCTTATCCACATTTTCCAGCTCTCTGACTTTGAAAGCTACCGCACAAAATAATTATTCTAGGCAGAAAGTATTCAGTCACCTGTTGCGTTGCTTTCAGTGACTAATGGAAAGTGATTGTACTGTATTACAAAAACGTTTGGGCCTGCAGTAGGACTTTTCTTACCGAACCCTTCCAAACCAGTAGGTTTGCTGAATCAGCAAAATTGTCATAAAATGCGCTAAGGCAAAGTAGACCTGTATTCAAGTAAATATTAGGGCTGGCGGCATTAGAAATCAAGAAATTGTTTTATTTCCATTCATTTTTCCAAATAAATGACAGTTTTTAAATTATTTAACATAGCCTTAACAATTTTTTTAAACTATTAACATTCTATTTGTGTGACACAGGGTCAGAGGGGTGTGTTTTTGAATTTGCACCCGTGTTGTCAGTGGCACCCTGAGTGCTCTCTCGTCATTCAGAAATTCAGAGGCTCAGAGCCGCACCGACCGCTCCAGCTGAAGGGCTGGTTTGTCAAAGCTTCTGAACCCCATAATGTCTGACGGTGTGGCAGAATGTGACGGTTGGGTTATTTTGCAATATAGGAAGTGTTATTCAACATGCAGCAACTTACAGTAACATCTGTACATTCATTAATAAACAAACATTACACTATATTATTATTATGCATTAATTTGCGTTTTTTAATGTGTTATTTTTATAATTAATTTGTCAAAATGAACGTGTTAATTTGACAGCGCAAGTAAATAGTCCTAGTTCTAGATTGTTCTAACTCAAACATGCAACTAGATAGATAAATGTATAAAAACGCAGTATCCAGAATGTTTGTATGCACAGCTTATATTTTTACTAAGCTGAGTTTCAGTCTGAAACTGCACTACATTTCATTGTTCCCAAAATTTCATTGTTTCATTGTTCCTAAAATTCCATTCTCTTACGCAGAGTTGAGAAAACATATTAAAGATTTTAGGCCTGGAAAAAAATCTGGAAGCCTCTGGAAACTGTAGGCCTAGTTCCTTTTACTCAGACATCAAGTCAGGTTTTTCCCCCCTCTTTGCTTCCTCTAGTGAGGAATGTGAACAGGTGAAGGCTCACCTCCGTGATTGGCATTCAAATGAGCATGCATCGACTTTTTGACCCAGCGAACAGAGTGTCTTTATTCCCCTTCCACCTCCGCTGCTGTAAAGGACTCCCTCAGCTCTGCCTCAGCCGCGTTTGTGTGTGTGTGTGCGTGTGCGCGCGCACACACACACCCACCACCCCATATGTGTGTGCTTGCATGCATGTGTGTGTGTTAGTTTGTGAACCTCTAAGGCACCAGTTCAAGACTCCAGCCTTGCCTTGGATGCCCTGCTGATTATGTTTGAGTTCTCCTTCCATGCTGGTTACTAACACAGACATGCAGCCAGTCCAAGCACTGTATCAGCAGTACACCGTTAGCAGTCAGCCAGTATGTTTAAAAGGGTTGAGTTGAAAAATACTTCCTGAACACATATATGCTTGAAATTCTGCTTTGTTATAGCCTGCATATTTTCATATTTTTTGTTTGAGTAAACAGGAAAATGCTATGCTATGTTAATGCTATCCACGATGTAGTAAAATAAACTGCAGAAAACAACATGATGCCAGCTGTTGCCTGCATCAACACTTGGGTTTTATTATTCAGCAAATTTGAAATGATACATTTGGTATGTTCCAGATAGCATTGTGAATAATAAAGTGAATACAGCATGTTTACTGTGGACGGTACACTGTCCAGTGCAGCATACTAGTTCTGAATATTTTTCAGACAGAGCCATGATCTCCTGTCACATGCTAAAGATTAAGCCTTGCCCAGCCAGAAGCTGGAAAAATGCCACACACAGCCTAACTCAGGCTTGAAAGTCTTTGGACTAACTGCACTGACTTCTTAACTCTTTTTCTTTTTTGCATGTACCCCTTTCAAACAAATTAAAATTAAAATTAGAGTTTAGCTAGCATTTTCCAACCAGGTTGGAAAACAAACTTAAAAAAATTTGAGGACCACTGGGTTAGACTGTTGTCAGTATACACCATGGACCTGCATGTGTTTTTCCCAGTTACAAAGTTGAGGCTATCCCACACTTTAATGTGCTCAGTCAGTGTAATGGCTTCTGCAATCTTCACTTCCTGCTTTGAGCTGAATTGGGTTTCCTGTCCCTCTGACCAAGCAGAAGCTGGCTGGCCTCGTATGTTTCACCCAACTGAAACAATATGAAGCAAGATTTCAACAAATAACTCAAAGTAGGCCTAAACGATGAGAATGAAAAATTTAGTCCATTTGATTATGTTGATTTATTGACATTGTGTAGAATTATGGTTCTTGCATAGGCAAAATTAGGCTGATGAAATGTTTTAAAAAGGGTTAATTGTATAGCTCAACCACTGTCTTACAAGTTCCTCTTACTGTGTCTGCAGCATAGCTTGCAGTACAGGATTGAGCCAAACCAGGGCTTGCATTTAGTCATGCTGTTCACACCTTGCCATAACAGCATTTGCTGTCAAAAGGTGCAACTAAACCTTCAAATGGACTAAATGGTTCTCATAATGGTCATTATAATTATTTTATTTTGGCCCTAGCCCTGTAGCCCTATTTGGGGAATTGTCCATTTTGTGGTTTTGATAATGTAGCATAAACGGCCACAAAGATTTTAACACCTTCTGTATCGACGTGGCCTCAGATGTTAAGAAATGCATCACAAGGACAGATGTGTTTATGTTGAGCTAATGGTTGTGATGCTGATCGGAAAAGACTTAAAGCTAAATTTCTCTGGTTTTCTGTCACCGTGTAGGGCACATAGGTCACCCTTCATGAAGACATGAAGCTAGACAGTAGACATAGCTTCAAATTGGACAGCAGGCTGTTTACCTCAACACTTGTTTGAAGTAAACATGATTAAATGATTAAACCCCTTCACCTGGGGGACTAAACTTAATATGATGTAGGTTTCTGTGTCCACACTGTCAAAAGGAATCTCTGAAAATAGCTTTGACTAAAACAAAAGCTTTACTGCTTTCTGTGACCAGGATGTTAAGTCTCACAGAGACAGTTGTAGGACGTTATTGTGACTGTTCAGTGTATTTTAGTCACTTGTTGAGATAAGATTAACTTCAGCCTGTTTATTCAAACAACTGCCACAAGGAACGAGGAAGTATTTTGAATTTCAGTTTCATTTTTTGATTACACTCCAGGCGTAAGAGTACGCTGCGTGCAGACTGAAACAGTAATAGTCAACAGACAACATGACTGCTATAATAAGATGCCTCACTCAGTTCGTAACTAAGTTAATTTGTGTGCCATCCTTTCCAGCTCCCACCGGTGAGGTCTCCTATTCCTCTGGCTCATTCTCCGCCTGGCCTGTACTTGCCCCGGCTTAGTCCAGCCTCACCCAGCCTTTCTCCACCCCTGCACCAAGCTCCAGCCTCGAGTTGCCCAGACCTCCAGCCTCTTCTCCCGGCTTCTTCTCCTCTCCCAGCTCTCAACACAGCGCCATGGCAGGGCGAGGCGGACCGGCACGGACCAACGGCACCGCGGCAAGCAACAAGATCTGCCAGTTCAAGCTAGTGCTCTTGGGAGAATCGGCAGTGGGCAAATCCAGCTTGGTGCTGCGCTTCGTCAAGGGCCAGTTCCAGGAGTACCAGGAGAGCACCATCGGAGGTGAGCAGTTCTTGTCTTTCTTGTTTCCCAGCACTGCCTCTGCTTCCTGTCGTGCTTTGTGGCTTGGTAACTTTTTGACCTCATTCACACTTGGTGTTAACATCCGTCTCTGATCCAATCACAAGCGGACAGTACTAATTATAGGTTTGCACAGGGTTCAGTGTGTATTGGAGGTGCATTGTGACCCGACCACTCAAACCGCCTTCAGAGTGGTCAGGGGTGGATTGGGTCACATAGCATTTGTAGTGTGAATACTAATGCATCCCCAGCATTACCAGAAGACTGCCCTGTTGCTTTGTGGAGGGAAGGCGTGTTTGGCAGAGCGGACTGTTGGCGTGAAATTCAAATATGGCTATGACTTTGTTTTTGCGATCAGATAGTGGGACCTTTTTTGGCCAAACCAGGTTGGACTGTATCAGTAAGGTAAGAGTAAGGTCCAGAGGAATCAAAGTGAGAATAGAAAGGATGGGTCTGAGGCCACAAACACAAGTAGTCACTGGAGACGCATTTGAGATGCAGGCGTGAACCGGAATCTGTGTGTGATCACATCACCTGAGATGAATGTTCATATCAAGTAACAGAGCCTCTGTTTTAATATCACTGCCAGTCAAAGGTGAGACACCACTATGCACTAAACCTCTATTGGGTCCTGTGTACAGCACTTGAGGAAAATGATTTTCAACAGGTTTATCTGTTTTTATGGAGCAGCATGTGGTTAATGGAAGTGACAGACATATATTATTGGAAAATCTTACTTCAGCTATGTTTTGTCACTTCTTAGCTGTGAATGCTTGAATTATCACACAACTCCCACAGTTTTTTCCTGATATACAAAAGGAGCTATACATCATTGCCAAAAATACATACATATAATGTTGTGTGAGTCTTTTAATATAATCCTAATGAACACTGCATGAGTGCTGACTGAATTGAAGCATGACACATCTGTGCCCTTACTGGTCCAGAGTAACTGCCAGCTCACAAGCCCTAATCTCTTTTTGTGGTCAAAGCCTGTGCAGGAGGAGGAGCAGCAGAACCAGTTCTTTGACTGCTGATCACCTGACACTCCCATGAGCCACCTCCAGGCCTCAGACTAACATCTCAGACATGCCCCACAGGGTGCATTGTTGGTGCCACAATGCCAACTGCATTCACATTTTTGTACACAAAGGAGCCTTAAGAGAATTTAGATCACAGTCTGTGAATGGTCTTCTCACCTTGAAGGCAGCACAGGAGTGAGGTCACTTAAAAAAGGAAGGAAGTGAGACAACAATGGGGGTTTCCTGGAGCTGCTGTGGACCAGTGGAGCTGATATGGCCAATGATCTGTTAATTTTTACAGCAAAAATAGGATAAGGTGTCAGTTTCTTGTAAGTGGCAAGTTGGGTAGAAGCCATCTGACCAGCTGTGAAAATAACCATCCTGAGCAAGCCATCTGACCAACAAGCGCTCCAGTGGTGTGGCTCGGTGGCCAGTAGGCCTTTCGAGTTGTGGAGACCAGACTCATCGTTCATCTGTTGAGTCCCCATGTTTTTCCCATTGGTTTCCCATGGCCTCAGTCCTCTGTCTCCTATTTCCCCCAGGCTGCTGCTGTCAACTTGCCTGGTTAAACAGAAGTTTGTGAGTAAATAAATAAATGTTTAGGAGCTAAAAAGGTAAAATATAGGTTATACTGCTCAGTGTAATTATTGATAAGATCTTCAGGTATTTACTAGCAACAAAACTTTATTTTGAGTCCATTTGTTTCTCTTCTGCCTTATGTTGAACCAACATTTTTTTTCCAGCAGCCTGTATTAAGCAGCCTGTGATGAGTAAGAGGGCGTAAGGATGTACAGACAGGATGCTCGATGCTTACACCAGGCAAAGACTTAGAACGAGTCAGCATTTTTTTTTCCTGGTGAACATGTGGTCAGCTGCCTGCCTGGTCAAAGGGTACAAAGCTCTAAAGTATGTGCTACTCAAACGAGCGCACATTTTCCTCAGTCATGTGACAACGGACTGAATAAGCAAGTAGTATGTGCCGTTGTTACATAAGCCAGGTTCCCCCTACAGACCTGATGTTAAATTTTGTTAATTTTTTTTTTACTCTGTGTATTTCCATGACACACAAAATCTTATATGCTGTTTTTCAGCTCCAGCAGATTCTAAAGAGATAAATAGATTTTACACTCATGGCCCACTACAAATTGTCTTAACCAGAGCTTACTCATCGTGTCATTTACACTATTTCCTCCACACTTTCCTTTTACATTGTTTACTTGCAGAGACAATTTCTTCCCACAGGGTTATGACTTAAAATGAAAAACTAGTGTTTGCACTGAAGTGGTGAAAAACATTTTCAGCTGAACCTGGCCCTTATATGATACCTTAGAAGCTGTATGTCTGTATGCCTTTTCTGGACAAGCAAAATAAAGCAGCAGATAAAATTCCCTGATGTTGCATGACTTCAGCAGTTGCTTTTCACTATCTGGAGTATGCCTCAAAACTTCCATGGCATTCTAGAAATTCCATGATCAAGGCGAACGCCATCTTGTTTTCTTTCTCTGGCTTATTCTCTGCTGTGTCATCCAGACATCTGTGATTATTTTGTCAACATAGATGTGTCCCTTCCTCCCTGTTTCATCTTGGAAGTCTACCAACTCTCCTAAGCACAAATGTCTCATTTAATCAACTTGCACACAGCACATCCACACATAACATCAAACTGCACACCTCCCCTTATTCATAAAAGCTTTATGTCTTCTCTCCAGCTGCCTTCCTCACACAGACGGTATGTTTGGATGACACAACAGTCAAGTTTGAGATCTGGGACACTGCAGGACAGGAACGGTATCACAGCCTTGCACCCATGTACTACAGGGGAGCCCAGGCCGCCATTGTGGTCTACGACATCACCAACACAGTAAGTTGCCTGGCTTGTAATGGCACATTGGCTAAGACACCCAAAGACTGGGAGTTGACCCTTGTCTTGCAGCCCTGGTTGATGATTGCTTAATTATGTAGACAGCTAACAAACCTTTGCTCTTTTAACTCTGACATAAGTCATATGTAAAAGTCATATCCGCCATTTAAAGGTTAAAAGCACAATGTTTATGATTATGTATGTTGTGACTTTTTTTTTTTTTTTTTAAAGGATACATTCACACGTGCAAAGAACTGGGTGAAGGAGCTCCAGCGACAAGCCAGCCCTAATATTGTTATTGCACTGGCAGGGAACAAAGCAGACCTGGCCAACAAGAGAGCTGTAGACTTCCAGGTACAGAGCAATCATTACAAATTATGTGCCACAGTACAGCATTTGCAGGAACAACAGGCAATACTGAAGACTGATAGCTAAATGAAACTCTTAATTGTAAAAGCATGTGTTTACATTGCCAGCTGACATCTGTGTTGTCATTATTCCTTCAGGAAGCACAGGCGTATGCAGATGACAACAGCTTGCTCTTCATGGAGACCTCTGCCAAGACTGCTATGAACGTCAATGAGATTTTTATGGCTATAGGTAAGTGCTCCACAGTGCCAGAAAGGAAGAGCCAAGTACTGATGCAACATCATATGAGAGACAGCTTGATAATAAAAGGAGGCAGGGTATTTGGGCTCCATCTCTATATCTAATGTTGTGCCGTATGTATCATCATTTGCTTTCGATGTTTAGGGACTCAAATTGTATACAGCATTGAGTCACAGCATTTGTTCTGAAAGACATTAGTGCCACAGACAAGTGATATTTTTAACTCACAGAGGTATGCATGCACTATGCACAGTCCCAAGAAACAGCAATATTACGATATTGTGTGTTGCAGCGGTCCTTGTCATCGCTATGTTAACTGTAAACAGTCATGTCAGGCACATAGTCGAGCTACAGATATTGCTTTAAAAATGTACACATTAGATTTTCACCTGCATCAGTTCCGCTGTGTCCGGCAGACTAACAGTTGTCTTGCCTTGGCTTGTCTGGGATCCAGTTAGTGCAAAGTCAAATCTCAAAGTGTGGTTGATCTGAAGTATGTCTAATGTTGACAGTGCCGTCTTTTCTTATCAAACTGTCTCTGATCATATCATCAGGCTTTCTTAAGCTCAGTTCACTTAAGCATTTTGGGGCTGAACAACAAAAGTTATTAACTGAAGTTGCTCATGTTCTGTGTCTGTACACACATGCATAATCTAGAAGATTGAGAGGGCTTGGGTCGCTCCAGTGGCTCACTGTGTAGAGTGCGCACCACATATCAGAGTCAAATCAAAGAGTAAAGCTGTCACTCCTGTATTTTCAGCCATATCACTGTATATCAGCTACTGGTTGTCAAGACCTGTTCCCATCCATACACACACAGCCAGGTTCATTTGCATAGTAACTAGAGTCAACTTTGATTTTTGCTACCTGTTTCGAGCAAGAGTCTGGACTACTACTTGTTGCTCTTGTTATGAATTGCACTGATTGTGAATTTCTCCTTCGGGGGATCAATAAAGACAACTCCTATTCTTAACTTGACCAGACTACATGCTAAAATGAGGAGTGACAGCCATATTTAGCTCTAATGTGGATGAGGCCTTAATGCAGAGCTTAATTCATCATACTTTTGTTCTCCTAAATTAGCCAAGAAGCTTCCCAAGAACGAGCCTCAGGGCGGAGCAGGCGCAGGTGGACGGGCCAGAGGCGGCGTAGACCTGCAGGAAGCTACACCACAGGGCAGAAGCGGCCAGTGCTGTGGGGGCGGGAACTAACACACTGAGTCAGCTGATCCAACCAACCTACAGTATCGAGCAACCAGACCAGATATCAGCCAGCTGTCAAACACATCCCACTGGTCAAACCAAGCCACGGTCAGACCAGCTACCCTTTGAGCAACACAGCACCAATCAACTGTTTGGCAAACCAGTCCCCTGGCCAGTAAACTGCCAGATCCCTCTGAAAATCAGTTGCAACAACTGATGAACCATCCGACAGACAAAAGAAATTAACCAACAGGCTTATTTACAGAATCAAGTTTTAACCCCAGGACATGCCGACCCCATGACCTCTCGATTGACGATGGACATTTGACGTCACCCCAGGGAAAACAAAAAGGTCCCACTGATGGAAGAAAGGAAATTAAAAAAAATGATCAATCAGTACCAATCGTACCTAACAGAGCCATCTGATCTGTTCATCTTTGTTTCTCTGTATCTCTGTAGAGGGAAAAAAAATCAAATGCAACTGGGAGGAATGTAAACAGGCTTGTTGGCCCTCTCCTCTCTCTCCTACCCCCTCTTTTCCATGCACCATAAATTTCTACAGTATTTCCGTCATAATCCTATGTTACTGTTCAAACTCAAATCCTATTTAGGTTGGTGACAGGTGCATGCAGCAGTCCTTCACTTTTGTTTTTCCTGATCCGCTTCCTGGAAAAGATGAAGAGAGAGGGTTCACAAAAGGAGAAGGGGAATGGACAGTTATTTCCTTCTTCATAGCAGCTGTGTAGATTAACTGAATTATTACATTGATATAGGTATCACTATTATTATTACTTCAACTTCTTTTGACACAGGCTGTTGAGGCAGTATGATTTTAAAGCCTAGGCCACCTAAGGTTTTACAATCAGTCATCTATGATATTGAAACCATATACAGTAAATAGTACCTTATTAACATCGTCACCAATAAGTCATTTTAGTATAAATGTAATGTTTTTGAATCATCAGTGTACAATGACAAATGCATAAAGCAAGATTTGTTTTCTTGACCAAAATCACAGTTGTGTATTGAAAACATGTTGCTGTATTTGTATCATCCTTTTCTGCAAGCTTATAACCAATCAGTAGTTATTGTCAAAACAATATCTTCCCAATCGCTACATGATGTTTTGTCATCCTCAAATCTTTTGTGATGGAAATGTTTCTTTTTTTTTTTTTTTTTTGTATTGGATTATTTTTTTCTGAAGAACTATGGTATTAAATGCACTGGTTCTGTCTCATCATCTTTGTGAATTCAGATGTTATCCTCAACTTCCTTTTACTTTTCGTTTCTCTCTTTTTATTTTACTTTTCATATCAGGGAGGGATTGCGTTGACCAGTGTTGTCATCCTCTGTTATGGCATTAACAACTAGCACAACAGTACCTGCACAGCAGCCACTGCTGTGAGGTAGGGGATATGTGGGGAGGGTGGGGTCATGGGTGAGGAAAGCAAAAAAGAAAAAAAATGTAATTTTACCAATAAACAAGGGGAAGGTAACGTTTGCTTGTCTAATCATTTGACTTTATTTAAATACTCCCAACGACTGTGGCTTAGAAATACAAATTTTGATTTGCAGTCCAAGCAACACACATTCTCTAACTACCAGTGATTTTAATCTAAACTGAACATTACATAAGAGACATATTTCAAGAGAAACCTGACCAAGAAATGGGCATCATGACGAATGAAAAAGTTGACCAGTAACATGCAGCTACTTTATATGAATACACAGAAATCACCAAAAATGGTTTAGTACAAAGTAAAATTTCAATACATAAACCAGACTAAATCAGTAGATGACTCTAAATAGATCTTGCAATGAGTTCCAAGCAAATTAAACTGTCATTACACTTGGATTTTTTAAATTTGTGAGTCATAGTTGAGCCTGGAGTCTGACTGAGAGCTTAAGGAGTGTAGAATTTGTCTAGTGTGTCACTCGCTGCCGTGCCCTTGCTCAATTCTTCACATTCCTTCTCCAGTTGGTTCTTCCCATCCCAGAGGGCTTAGCTGGCCAGAAGCCCTTTGACATGTGACGGTAATGCAAATTGGCGTCACTTTCTTGCCTGAAATTAACAACAGCTGTTAAAAGTGAGCTCACCACTATGTGGGGAATATACTAGATTTCTCAAAACTAGGCTACTTAAAATATATGGCTGGCCTATTGATCTCTTGAAACTGAAAATGCAGGGCCTACAGTTAAGTTGATGATGATTTTGGTCAGTTAAGTTTGCTTAAAGCTGACTTATGTGAGTTTCCAGAGGTCCTGGCCTACCAGAGACAGTGAAAAGTTTTGCAAAGAAAGACAACCATGAAGGGTTGTTTTGGGGATTTTCGTTGATAAAAATAAATCAGTGTTCAGTCTAAGGTTTGTTGAAGTCTTTGTTGGGTGAGGGGTCAGTGGAGTTTTGATAGACTTACTGTCATGTCCTGACATTTCAGTCAAGGTATGTACCAGTTAATTAAAAATAAAAATATTGTCATCTATCAAATGATTAGGTCTCGAGGCTTAGGGTTCAGTGTTTCAAATGAAATGTTACAATTTACTGAGTTCGGCTGGAGGCTTCAGTTGATCCCTGTTGCACTCAACCTCAACAAAAAAAAAAGCTGATTTTGATGCCGTTACCACAAGGGAAAAAACTGCAACGCCCATAATGCACTTCAGCGAAGACGAGGCGGGGATAGCAAAGCTGCTTTTAAGTAGTCCGAATAAGATCCTAATCCTGACTTCAAAGTTACGTGATTCTCTTTTACGTTTGGCCGGATCACGTAGACCATTCAAATGTGTTTTACCGTTTATTATCTTATTTTAATTGCGTCAAATTACGGGGCAAAATGAAAAGACGAGAATCAGGCATTGTAAACAGTTCAGATAAATAAAGTTGTTGAACAAACCACATGAACATAGTCACGGCCTCCATAGTTTCTGCTCCCCAGCCCAGACGTTTCATATCAGCCGTTCTGGTATCAAAACAATTCACACGTTCCTAGTTAGTTACCACTTGTAAACGTTGTTGCTCCTCCTTGATTTCGATATTGCCCACAGCACCTGAAGGCAGCACAACAGCCAAACGGCAGCAGAGGGAGAGTCTGCCGCAGCGTGGATATGTCGGACCCGGCGACACAGGCCTTACAACCCCGGCTTCTCCAAGCCCAGTCTAGCGGGTCAGCTGGGTCCAACACTGCCGCGACAGGCTCTGGATCAGGGAATAGCGATCCGGCCAGACCGGGACTGAGCCAACAGCAACGTGCAAGCCAGAAGAAAGCTCAAGTCCGAGCTTTCCCACGGGCGAAAAAGCTTGAGAAACTTGGCGTATTCTCTGCATGCAAGGTAGCTAGCTTAGCGTTAGCTAGCTAGCTAAAGTTCACAACAAAGCACTGTTAGCATTAGTGTGTGTGGGGTAGCTAATGTTAGCATAGTGAAGACACAAAATCAAAAGAATCAACACAAAAGCTTGATAAGCTAACGTTAACTTTTGTGATCTGTAGGCTGCTGTACATGCCATTTAAATCTATGAACATGCGCTTAGGATCAACTAACAAATTGTTTAGCCATTCACTGGTTTGGAGAGAGTGTCAGAAATTGCGTTTCTTAACGGTTGTGCTGCTTTATTTAAGATCATACATATTCTGCCTGTTTGCAGGCCAGTGACACGTGCAAGTGCAATGGATGGAAAAACCCAAATCCACCAACAGCTACTCGTATGGACCTGCAGCAGCAAGCCGCCAGCCTGAGCGAGCCCTGCCGCAGCTGTGGACATGCTCTGGGTACAAACTACACCCTGTCACATCTCACTTAGGACTCAGCCTTTCAATTATTGATGCACAAAGCTATCTGCCAGTGGCTTGTTGTTGCCCAAAGTTGAACTGACACATCACCTGTACACAGTTGCAGTGTAGAAGTGCATTCTTTTGACTTACTAATATTTTTATTGGTGCTGCCAGCTGATCATGTGTCCCACCTGGAGAATGTATCTGAGGATGAGATAAACAGGCTGTTGGGGATGGTGGTGGACGTTGAAAACCTTTTCATGTCCGTACACAAAGAGGAGGATACAGACACCAAGCAGGTCTACTTCTACCTCTTCAAGGTAACCAAAGTGCATTTCAGATCTTTACAAATGTGGCACTGACTTGGCACAGTTAAATATATAAGATCAAAGGCTTTCCCACTTCATCACTCTCCCTCATGTCTGACCTTTTTCCTTTAGTTGCTGAGGAAATGCATTCTGCAGATGAGCCAGCCAATCGTAGAGGGATCCCTTGGAAGTCCACCCTTTGAAAAGCCCAACATCGAGCAGGTGAACATGGACAGACCTGAAATCTTTAACATCTTCAGCTCCTATAATGAAGCATAGCTGTAACTGAAAGCGCACCAAAGATATATTGTGTCCCTGAAGATTAGCGTACCTGTACTATGATGCATCAGCACCTTTCACATTCATGTTATGCCTGCTAAGTTGTTTCATGACTTTTGCTTTTCCTTTTCTTCCAAAGGGGGTTTTGAATTTTGTCCAGTACAAGTTCAGCCACCTGGCACCTAAGGAGAGGCAGACCATGTTTGAGCTTTCAAAGATGTTCCTGTTGTGCCTGAATTACTGGAAGCTGGAGACACCGACACAATATCGCCAGCGCTCCCAGAAAGATGATGGCACAGCATACAAAGTGGACTATACTAGGTGTGCATGCATGTGCATTTGGAAGGTTTTGAGAAAGCAGTAACAGAACAGCAATGGTTTTGCTTTAGCTCTTCAGAATTTTCTTTGTCAGTTTACAGGCTGGTGCATGCTTGTACTTGGTGGGTTTCTATGCTGCTTTTCGCTGATATAAGTCCAGCACTATTTTTGCATTCTGCTTCCCAGGTGGCTTTGCTACTGCCATGTCCCCCAGAGCAACGACAGCCTACCGCGCTATGAAACCACTCAGGTGTTTGGCCGTAGCTTGCTCAAGTCCATTTTCACTGTGACCCGCCGCCAGCTTCTGGAGAAGTTCAGAGTAGAGAAGGACAAACTGCTGCCAGAGAAACGCACACTCATCCTCACGCACTTCCCCAAGTAAGTGCAATACAATAGATTCTGTAGGTCTCGCATTGGCACACAAGTGCATATAGTGGCCAGAAATTAGTCAGTATAAAATAAAAGAAAATGTAATTATTTTTTTCACATTGTTGGTGCCTCCCATTGTATCCGTGACTGATAATGCATCGAATCTTAGATACTCTTGAATAATTTTTGACACACGGAAAACAGGGTCTGTTGAACGGTAACAATTGCAATGGGCCGTGTAGCAGAAACAAACAGATCCGTGAACTTTTTTTTTTTTTTAAGTAAACATGATCTGCAAAGCTAAAATTAATACATCAAAGACTGGGATTACAGATGCATAGTGACAAAAATAAATCCCTTACTATTTCTAGGAACAGTTAGTCAGATGTTGTCTTTTCTGGCAGACGTTCATTACAAACTTTAAACTGAAGATCGGCATGTGCACAAATTGGCCACAGGTCTGTATTGATTATACTGGTAATGACCTCTGTCAGCCAGAAATTTGATAAAATTTACATATACTAATTTCATACATTTTTTTATATATCATATGTGTCAGTGTTTATTTATGGTGACAGCTAAAGATTCCGTTCTTCTCCCTTTGGCTTTGTTCACCATGACCAGGGTCCCTTTGTTTTGTTCTGCTCTGCCTGTGTGTATTAACCCCTACACAGGATTGCCACTGAAAAAGCTTGTCATACCATATTGTTAATATTGTTGATCTACTGGGGACCCGTTTGTGGTTGTCATAAATGCACATATATTGCTTCCAGATTCTTGTCCATGCTGGAGGAGGAAATCTATGGGGAAAATTCACCCATCTGGGAGGCTGACTTCACCATGCCTGCCTCAGATGGCACACAGCTGGGACACCAAACAGGTGAGGGGGACATGAAGCCTTGTGCCCATGTAACTGACACCTATCCTGTGGGATGGGATTTGTCACATTTGACATTTTTGTAGATGAAATGATTAATCAGTCGAAAAATAATTGAGCGATTAATCAACAGTGAAAATATCGTTAGTTGAAGCCCTTATTTTAATACAGGATCATAACGTGCGCATATTGTGCATTTCAGCTGACAGCCTCTCATCCTTGAGCTCTATTTCTAACACTGCTAGAAATAATAAGCACGGTTGTCAAATCATTGATCAAGTCACATGACCAAGCATATCCTCAGAGGTAAACTATTCCAAATTCAAATGCTGTTATTCTAAAGCTGGGAACAAACTCCAAGACATCAAAAATTCTAAGAAATTGTGCAGCATTTTGCACTAAATAATAATTAGCTGAAGACTAATAAGTGTCATGCTTTTTATTTCTCACATACTACAAAAGAATTTATGCTGTTCCTCACCAAATAATTTATGTCTGTGTTCCTGGACTGTCCCAGAATTTGCATTAACTGTTTCGACACACTTATGAATGGAACACTTTACTTTAAATCTCAACCTTGGTACAAAAGTGCATGGAGTGTCTGTAGCATAAGCTGTTTATGAATGTGAGACCTAGACATTTGTAATGCATGAACTGTTGTGTATGCATCTCTCCTCTGTAGTGATCAGCCCTGCTGCAGTGTCAGGCTCCCCCTCTCTCTCCAAGGGTATGAGCAGTGGCTCCTCACTGGGCAGCATGGACACCGGGGGGGCCGAGCCTATCACAGGTCTGTGAGCACTGGGTTGATTCTGTAATATATCAGCACCTTTCTACCTGATATTGAATGTGTGCATTGGTGCATTGGGGCTTCACAAATATCTTCTGTAGTTAATGTAGAAAATCACTGCTCATTGTGCTACATATGTCGCTTAGCAACTATGTTGTTCAGTTACTGTTCTAGAATTACATTGCTCAGTGGACGAGTAACATTAAATTATTATTGTTTGTAGATTAAAACAAAATGACTCACTGAACATGTTGTGTATTGCGCCTGTTTTATAGGAGCAATATACCACTTACCAAACCAGTAAGCTAACAGCCAAGAGGGTTTTATTGTGCTTGGTACAGTGCCTAGCAGGACTACTTGATTGCTTTGAAATCATCGTCATGCACAGCCTCTCATGGTTTACTGCATATATACAATGCCTCATGAGTTTCACTATCCCGTCCAGGAGAGAAGCGTAAGCTGCCAGAGGCACTGACCCTGGAAGATGCCAAGCGGATCCGGGTGATGGGAGACATTCCTATGGAACTGGTCAATGAGGTTATGATGACCATCACTGACCCCGCTGCTATGCTGGGACCAGAGGTGAGCACAGACAGGAGTCATTTTATCTCAGGTCATTTGGTTAGACTGATTTTTATGAGGTAAGGCCAAATGAAATCGTTTTGTCAAAGATTTGGATCAATACTGACCGTTTATTCTTCATTTGTTTTGCTAGACGAACCTGTTGACGCCAAATGCTGCCCGCGATGAGACTGCCAGGTTAGAGGAGAGGCGGGGCATCATAGAGTTCCATGTCATTGGAAATTCACTTTCCCAGAAGTCCAACAAGAAGATCTTGATGTGGCTGGTCGGCCTGCAGAACGTCTTCTCTCACCAGTTACCTCGCATGCCCAAAGAGTACATCACACGGCTGGTGTTTGACCCGTGAGTAAATTTGTCACATCACCTGGTCTTATCACTGTTTTTGAAGTGTAGAGCCAACACTTAACAATTATGGTTGTTTTCATGAACTGTCAGTCGCCATTGTACTGTGAAACCATGTCTTTTCAGTCTGATTGGTCAGCTCACAAGAGAATAGTTAAGATCATGTGAACTTTTCAACTTTACAGGAAGCACAAGACCCTAGCCCTTATCAAAGATGGTCGCGTCATTGGAGGCATCTGTTTTAGGATGTTTCCCACTCAGGGCTTCACGGAGATTGTTTTCTGTGCCGTCACTTCCAACGAACAAGTTAAGGTACATATCATTTACAGCCAGAAGGGTCGGACTGGTCTGAACAGATGTAGTACGTGTGCACACTATTCTAGTCATTATAATCAAGTGCAGCCTCAACTGCATTTATTTTTCCTAAAAAAAAGCAAGTGGTGTAATGCAGATTTTGCCATAATGACCTGCAGTAACCTCCACTACTAGAAAACAGTTAGATACAACTCTGAGACAAATAGTCCAAACTTTCAAAATACTGCCAAAGTGCTCTATACTGACCCTATTATAAGACTAACAATTATGGTTGTTTACATCAAGTGTCAGTCACCATTATAATGTGAAGCCTTGTCTTTTCAGTCTGATTAGTCAGCTCACAAGAGAATAGTTAGAATCATGTGAACTTCTCAACTTTAGGAGATGTCCTGCTATTTGACTTAAAAAAAGAAAGGAAAAGCTAAGCACACAGCTTTTTCCACTGTGTCACCTTTTCTTTCATTTTGCATTTGGGCAAATACAAACATGCATTAGTAGGTTGCCAGAAGCTTGAGTCAGATTGTCACCTCTTTTGTTTTGTTCCGATACAAGGGCTATGGAACTCACCTGATGAATCATCTAAAGGAGTACCACATCAAACACAACATCCTCTATTTTCTCACCTACGCTGACGAGTACGCCATTGGCTACTTCAAGAAGCAGGTACTTCAGGTTTGACTTGTGATTTTCTTCTGCCCCTGGCATCTGTCCTGTTGCCTCCCAGCTTTGTGTCCCTTGCCTGAACCTGTAATTTGTCATTTTCCCACAGGGCTTTTCCAAAGACATCAAAGTGCCGAAGAGTCGTTACCTTGGTTACATCAAAGATTACGAGGGAGCGACACTCATGGAGTGTGAGCTGAACCCCAGGATCCCCTACACTGAGCTCTCGCACATCATCAAGAGACAGAAGGAGGTATGGGAGGCTCTGGGACTTTGTTTTTAAAACAAATATCAATTACATGTTGAATCCCTGTGTTTTCAGTATCAAATACATTTTTCAATGTGATCAGATCATCAAGAAGCTGATTGAGAGGAAGCAGAGTCAGATCAGGAAGGTTTACCCAGGTCTGACCTGCTTCAAAGAGGGCGTACGACAGATCCCTGTGGAGAGTATTCCAGGCATCAGTGAGTGTTTTCTGATTTGGATTGTGGATATTTTATGGATATATATAGAGAATATTCTAAAATCAGCATGGCCTTCATTTCAGACTTTTTGTTTCTGTGTTTTCAGGAGAGACAGGCTGGAAACCCAGTAACAAGGAGAAAGGGTAATCTCAATTCATAGTTTTTAAAATAAATGATCCAGTGTTGTGAAACTCAGGACAACAACTGTGAGCTTGCTGATCTAATTATGCTTCTTATAATCCCTGTTTTCATACAATGCTAGGATTAATGTTTTTCACTTTCACTAAGCGTCAAGTAATATAACTAATGTAGTACTCTGCATTCCAATATGAATTAGTGTAGACTGTGTCTCACTGAATTTCAGTGTCAGTGTAGTCATGGATGTAATGACTCATTTGTATCAATGACTCAATGTTTTGTAGGAAAGAGGTGAAGGACCCTGATCTGTTGTACAACATGCTGAAGAACCTCCTGGCACAGATAAAGGTAAGGGTAAGGGAGCCATCAGACGGGAACACAAACACCCAATGACTGTTAACAGAGAAGCTAAACAGGCCCTCTGTATCTTTTCACCAGACTCATCCAGATGCCTGGCCCTTCATGGAACCAGTGAAGAAATCCGAGGCTCCAGATTACTATGAGGTCATCCGCTTCCCCATCGGTGAGCTGGTCGTGATTTCACTGGCTTATGCTGTCTTCAAACTGTTCGTTTGTCATATCAGGAGGAATTCATGTTCACATAATTTATTGTCTTTCCCTTCCCTTCTTGTCTCCAAAGACCTGAAGACGATGACCGAGAGGCTGAAGAACAGATACTATGTGACCAAGAAGCTTTTCATTGCCGACCTGCAGCGAATCATTACCAACTGTCGAGAGTACAATCCAGCAGACAGCGAGTACTGCAAGTGTGCCAACACATTGGAGAAGTTCTTCTACTTCAAGTTGAAAGATGGAGGCCTGATCGACAAATGAAATCAGCCACAGACTGATGAACAACTTTCTTCATAGATGGACAAGGAGGGACATTCACGGTTTCCACACAGAAACTTGGAGCGGATCACCACATTGCCAGCTCTTGTCATACTTTGGTTAATGAAAGTTTGAACAGGCAGGTTTGTGTACATGACTGACTAAAAATAGATGGGAGTTTTTGGACAGGAAGTAGGTTTGGAAATGTCAGAGGGCCAGTCAAGCATTACAATGTGTCAAAATTCCATTAGCTTTCCCTTCCCTTTCAATCAATGAGTTACTGATGAATCCCTATATACATCACCTATATACACACATACATACATACATACATACACATGTTGCATTCGGTGTACCAAAGTGAAAGGTCCCAATTAAAATGTTGCCACTCTTCATTTTTCTTTAGTGTGATCGACCTGCTTTTATCACATTTAATGACATTTGTTCTGTCCCTGTTTTCTCATGGCCAAAACTCATTACACAAACAGATGTACATATTATAGAGTTCTTTAACACAACACAGGACCTTGGGACCTAAGCCACGTTGCCTTCCGTTACTGACAGACACTTGAACAAGCCAGTCAGCTTCATGGGTATAAAGTATCCTTGAGGGGTGAAAACCATAGATTCCACAGACTTTTCACATTGAAAGATTGGCAGTAGTTTGAGTCTTGAGAAGCTTGAGACCGTGCCAGACTGCTAGTGATGGACTGGGCATCAAAGATTTCCAGTATTTTCTGTGCTAAACTACAACAGTTCCCCAAAGGTTGCCTTCAAGAAAACCCCACTGTTTTCATGTTGACAACAGCATAATAGACACTTATCTATACAGTAAATGATGCATGCTGCAATTGAAGCAGCATTTTCCATTTGCAGGGTTTTATTCAAAACCATTTAGGCTGCAGTCATGTAGTAGCTTGGCTTTCAGTGATGGAAGCAGATGGCAGTTCTTGGCATTGTTTTTTTTTGTCTTGATGGACTCCATAGGTCACTTCCACAGATCTGCTAGGTAGGCCTGTTTAGTGTACAGCCACATATTTGCAGTGATCAGACATAGACTTAAAAAAACAGTCTAGGATTTCTGTTAATCAATACAAACACTTTAGTATGTATTCAGTTATGGCCACTGTTGCCGTAAAACCACATTTCTTTGTCCAGTTTTCAGTGTCTGATTGAATTCTTCCTGAGATGCCTTCAATTCCTTGTTTCTAAGACATTTTGGGAAGTGACTGATCAATGCTGGTTGAGCCTGCTTGTTGAGTGTACCATTGACTTACGTGTATGTTTGTTCACATATATATATATATATATATGCATATATATTTGTGTGTGTGTGTATGTGTGCGTGATTATTTTGTACTTGAACCATGACTAGCTTTGAAAAACTGAAGTGATGTCAGTGTTGCATTATTCAGGGTTGTATGATTACCTATTTCTCCCTCAATCTACCTATGCTGCATTTCAGATTCTCTTATAAGGACTGTCTGAGTGAACCTTTCAGCTATATGAGGACTGCTACTGTCTCTAGTTATGGTATAAAAGCGATTTACTGTAACTGTAATACCGTTCATTACAATAAAGGATTTTTATAAGCAGTTGGCTTCTAAACTGTCTTGATACCAATACGTGCCAAATAAGTGGTTATCTATGCAACATTGGTTTCAAGTGCCTCAGGAAAAGGGAACACTCCCAAAAGTGCAGGGATGTGCTGACTAACAGAACAATTAACGAGTAATAAAAGGTACTATTTACAACAGTCAAGGGATTTTCCAGAATCAGTAATAGCAGAACGCCGTAGGTTTTGTTTTCCTGATGTAATAGAAACAAAGAGACAGGGCCCCGTTGGGGTACATTCAAAGGTTAAGGAAGAGCATAAAACCGTTTTTTCCTATTCAACAGACATGGCAGAAAGACCTCAGCTGAAGGCAACAAATACAAGGCTGGCCACAGATTGATTCTGAAAAGCTTGTAAAGGACCTACTGGTGCAGTTATTTCTCTGTGTCATGCAGCTCCTATATCAACACTCCCCCTCATACAGTATACATTTCATTATCTGTCACTGAATAAGGACGCACATCCGTCGTTCCTCCAGAGCCTCCTTCAGTAGGGCCCTTGTCTTGGCAGAGAGCGAAGGGCTTTTACTTTCGTTTTCCTGTCTTGATGTCACACAGCCCGTCAAAACACAGTTAAAAACCCCTGCACCTACATTTCCTGGTGTGAGTGGACAATGAGAAGCATCTGACACTACACAGTTCTCTGTCACAGCTGGCTGGTGAGTTGACTACTGTTTTGAACAATTGCTAGACACAGTGTGGGACTCATTTATTTAAAACGCACTCATCGAATGCTTGTGCATTTTATCTCAGCAATGCTGAACTCTAATCTAGCTAGATGTGATGGTGTCTCTGATGGCAACTGTTTTGATGCACTTCTTTATAGAAAGCTGAATGTTTATATGTAGAGTGGCATGTGTCTACTGTCCTTTAAATGAGTGAGGGGTCCTTCACTATGTATGAGAGTGTGCACTAAAGTCAGTACCCATCAATATCTGCCTGCATCAGTTACTGTGAACAAATCTATACATGTAATGCAAGATGGCAGATGATGATGTTAATTCTGATGCACTGTATTTCAAACAGGAGTTACGTGTAGGATGGCAGACTTTGGGCTCTTTGGATATCAGCAGGAAGTGGTTGAAAGGGCTCTTCAGGGAGAGAACATCATTATCTGGCTGCCAACGGGAGGTGGAAAGACCCGTGCTGCTGTGTATGTGGCCAAAAGACACCTTGAGACTACTAAGAACGCTAAAGTGGTGGTACTGGTCAACAAGGTATGTAGAAAACGTAATATGGCAGGGCATGGAGTTCAGAGTGATTTCTATCATGTTCTTGGGTTACAACATAGTCTCTCTGAGTGTTATTACCTGAGTATAAATGTGTGATTGATGTGTTTTCCAGGTTCATCTGGTAGACCAACATTACAACAAAGAGTTCAAGCAGCATCTGGGCCGTGAATACTCCCTGGTGCCAGTCAGTGGAGAATGTGATGAGAAGGATTTCTTTGGCATCGTAGTGAAGGACTCAGACGTGGTTATCTGCACAGCACAGATATTAGAGAATGCCCTGACCAACACAGAGGACAGCAAACATGTTGAGCTCTCAGGTTAGTAACTGTGAGCTTATAGATTTGTTTATGATGCTGCAGTGAATTGATGTTGAAATGTTTTGTTGCATATGTCTCACTGTGCAGTTTGTCCTTTTCAAGACTTTTCTGTGAGGATCATCACATACAGATTATTCCGTGCATACATTCATTCATGCATTTTCTTCCTACAGACATCACCCTACTGATAATTGATGAGTGTCATCACACCCACAAGGAGGGTGTCTACAATAAAATCATGAGGCGCTATCTGGAGAAGAAGCTGAAAGGAGAAGGCCCATTGCCACAGATCTTGGGCCTCACTGCATCACCTGGGACAGGGGGCGCAAGAATCCTGGAGAAGGCTGTGGAACATGTACTGGAGGTCAGTCTACCTGTTTTCATTCTGGCTTTCTTTGTCACTATAGTGCAATCTGTTGTGACTAATCCCTCAGTTCTCTGTCTTCCTTCTCCATCTTTATCTTTTTCAGATATGCGCCAACTTGGATTCAGCCATAGTTTCTTCTAAAATCTATGCCCCTGAGCTGAAGGAGAAGGTGCCCAGACCGATCAAAAAGTTTGACATTGTAGACAGTAGACTTAAGGTGAGACAAATCTCTGACAATGTTACTTTGTTATAATTTTGAAGTGAAAAAACAAAGGTGTGAGACAGCAATTTCTTCTCTTAGGATCCATTTGGGGATCACCTGAAGTGGATGATGCTGCAGATCCATGAGTTCATGAACTTACCTCCAGACTTCACACTGAGGGAGATTGGCACACAGGAGTATGAGGCAGATGTCGTGATTCTAGAGCAGCGGGGTAATGAATATTTTTTCCATAAAGAAAAACATCATTGCAAAGCAGTTGTTTCTATTTTGATCATGCAACACAGGGTAGTGTAGTGACTCTCTTAAGGGTGCTTACTTTTGCTGGCAAAATGCAAGCATGTGAGTTTGACGCTAGGTGGGGCAAATGTTCAGAGAAAGCACTGTCACTGTTTGAAAACTGACACCTGTTGATACTTCTTGGACTAGGGGTGAGAGAGAGCAACAGATTGCTGGCACAATGTGCACTCCACCTCAGGCAGTACAACGACGCCTTGCTCATCAATGACACTGTGCGTATGATGGATGCATATTCCTCCTTGGAGGATTTTTATAGTATCAAGAGCACCACGGCCATTGAGGGAACAGACTTCTTCTTGCTGGGACTTTTCCAAGGTAAGAATGCAGAGCTTATCTTTAGTTGTCTGTCTCTATGTCAAGTTCTATGAAGTTTTTGTAGCTCAGGATGTTCACCAGGCAAGCAATCATAAGAATTTACCTTACATTATACAGAGAACCAGGTTGAGCTGAGGAAACTGGCAATGGATTCTCACTTTGAGAACCCAAAGCTGGACCAACTTCAGCAAACTCTGATGAGGCAGTTTGGTCCAAAAGCGGATTCCAAGGGAATCCTCTTCTCTAAGACCCGTAAAAGCACCCACTGCCTAAATGACTGGGTCTGCAATAATAGTGCCTTGCAGGGTGCTGGTATCAAGTCAGCGATCCTAACTGGTTCTGGCAATGGCAACAATCACATGACTCAGGTTTGTTATGGCATAATCTTTATCCTTTGTATTCAGTTACTACAGTTTTTCAATTACAACTTGACCTCTCTGTGGGGGGTTCTTTGCATGTTGAGTGTGTTTTTATATGTTTCCTTACATTTTGGTGCTTGCAGAATGAACAGAAAAACACAATTCGCAGTTTCCGTGATGGCAGTCTCAACCTCCTCATCTCCACCAGTGTGGCAGAAGAAGGCCTTGATATCCCAGAATGCAACCTGGTGGTGCGCTATGGGCTTGTCACCAATGAGATTGCCCAGCAGCAGGCCAGCGGACGTGCCCGAGCAAAGGACAGTGAATACTCAGTGGTTGCCAAAGCAGGGGGACGGGAGGTGCGTCGAGAACTCACCAATGAATATCTGGAGGAGTTAACTGGTAAAGCCATCACTCAGGTCCAAGCGATGAGTCCCAGAGAATTTCGCATAAAGGTGAAGGTGCACTCCTCTGTATAATCCCATCATCCTTGGCCTTCACTGCTCAGTCTTTGTGCCATCAATTGCTATTCTTCTCTCCCTCCAGATAACCGAGCTTCAAACGCAGGCAGTGATTTGCTATCAGTTCGCAGAAAAACTCAAGGTACAGAAGAAAAGTCGCTACAGTCCTGCCAATGTCCAGCTCTCGTGCAGGAATTGTTTCAAGCTTGTGGCTTCTGGCAGTGACATTAAACTTGTTGACAATGCACACTTTGTCAACATCAGCCCTGAATTCAAGTGAGTGTGGCTCGTTGTGATATAAAAGAAATAATGTGATTAAAATAAAGCTCTATCTCAAAGGTTTGGCAAGTCTCCCTTATTGCACTAACCTTTGTCTGTCTTTGTTTTCAGAGAGCACTACAAGGTTGGTGGGCAGGTGGTCCTGCCAAGGAGTTTTGAGGACTGGGAACCTGGTCGTGTGATCAGCTGTCGTAACTGCAACGTGGTACAGTCCACTCTGCCAAATATTACTTTAAAACACAGAATCAGACACTGCTATGCTTCAGGCTCATTGAGAATGGAATTAAGCTGATGTTGGTGCTTATGTTGAGATTTTTTTTTTCTTGAATTCACAGCAATGGGGATTTGAGATGAAATACAAGAAGATCGCCCTGCTGCCCAATCTGGGGATCAAGCACTTTGCCCTGGAGACCCCAGATGGCAAAATGACTGTAAAGAAGTGGAAGAGTGTTCCGTTCACAGTTGATGACTTTAGCTTCAGTGATTACTGCACAGACAACTTCCCTGAAATCTTCGATTGAAAATATCAGCAAGAGAGGTTGTCTGTACACATTTAGTGTTTTTAATCTACAATCTTATTTTATTGTTGGGCTAAAAGATGTACATGGATTCATTCTGTATATGCTAACACTTCTTCTGTGTTTTTTGGCCATTGAGGCAGCAGTACACTGCAACACATTATACTAATCATTCACAATGACTCCTCATGAACTCCTTCTCTGTTATAAAATGAAACAGTAATGCGGTATTGTGTATCATATTTCTACAATGTTTAATTTGTCATGATCTTTGTAAATGAACTAAAATGGAAGGTAAGATGAATTCAAATAAATCTTCTGGTAATGTGCCATACAGATCTTTTGTATTTATTGTCTTTCTAAACTGCACCAGTAGGTGTCAGTGTTGGCTATGCTATGTTTCTTCGTTTGTACACACCAGAAGATCCCTGTGTCGTCAGATATGTCTCTTTTACCTTCTGTGCTCTCTGTTGAGGGGTGTGGATGAGACCAAAATGCCTGCTTTCCCTTTATTGTGTTGGTGTGTTTGTCAAAGTGAAGATGAGGTGAGCTACAGTGGCCTGGAGGGCGGAGAAGCGGGTTTGTTACTGGGAAGTCACCAGTTTGAACAACCAGATGAGGTGGAGAACGTGGATGGGGAGGTGTATGAGTAAACATCTGCCATCCCTTGACAACAACTGCTTAGGTGCCACTGATCAACATAATTAACCCCCAACTGCTTCATTGGAGCTGCACAGGACTGTATTGGGGGCCAATGAGTGGAACTGTATGAATTTGACTTCTGGAAAAAGCATGCACAGTTGACTTTCCCTGGATATATATATAAAATCAGGTTTTAAAAAAGTGCAATAGCCAGGATGTTACTTAGTGGTTTCTGAGCTAAGTCTGTGGTAAAAGAAAGAGAGCTTTCTGTGTTGTTTTGTTGTCATTTATGGGGGAATAAAAGTGTCCTGAATGTTGACTGTGAAATAGTTTGATTACAGTAGCCTACCATGCTGCCTCTGTATCACTAGTTCAGTGCATGGCTATATAATCCAGTTTGGGTCATTTAACACTGTCAAAATAGTCTAAATAGAATAAAAGATTTATTAAACATATAATTTATCAGTTAACACACTGCCTGCATAGACCCAAATCAGAAAAAAAAAATCAAATCACTTACTGTTTCTTAGATCTTCAACTATAAACTTGCTTGGTTTTATAAATCCCTAAAAGATAGATTTAGACAACTAATTACTACAGAATATATAGCCTTGGCTTTGCTGAAACTATTCACAGTTTCATTTTACTGGTGTGTTTTCATACATGAATCAAGTTGACTATAGCTTAGCTTCAACTATAATTAGCACTTTCCTAAACAAACCCAGATTATGAAACGGAGGCAACTGGCAAGGAAACCATTAATTTCAGGCTGGCAGTGTGTACCGCCAGCTGTGCTGGGCAGACTCACTTATTGACCCACAACACATCTTACTGTGTATCTCTGGGCAAGACATGATTAGGTCAACCTCACTCTGTCACATGCTCCGTAATCCTTTCAAATCTAGCAGAGAGCTAGAGTCAATAGTGCTGCCATGGCTGCCTAGGACGTAATCACACTAAAAACAGGCTCTGTTCTGGTGTCATGCTTGATTCAAATTCAGGCAGGGCGGGTGGATGGGAGCCATACAGTGTATGATTTACTGTGATCAGGCTTAGGCTCTATAATCAGTGCTGATTACTTCCCTTTACTTCCCAGCTCAACACCCCATGTATCTTAATTGCAATTAGCTCTCTTCTAAAATTAAAGCAGCTTGGAGTAGTTGAGCAAAGGATGATAACAAGCTGTGGTGTGTGTGTGTGTGTGTGTGTGTGTGTGTGTGAATCCCGGGGATGTTGTGCCCATTTATAATAATATATATTTATTGGTACCCAGAGCATACACATCTGTCTGTCTGTACATCATCTTTGTATATCTACTTGATATAAAGCATTATGCCTCACACATCTCACCTGAGGGACAAAGAGTATGGAAGGTCTCATTTACTGAATGTAATTAAACAATCTCTTAAATTCCCAGTCTACAAATAAATCAAACTACAGCATTGGAACCAGTTCATGTTTCATATTTCATACACGGCATGTGGCAGCAAAATGTGGGTTTACAGCATGTTTTGACAGAACTGTAGGTATGTTTACGTTCATACATCACGTTTATCCATATGGTCTTTAATCACAGCTACAGTCTCAAAGGGCTTCACTACCAGCACATTTTGAACCAATACATCAAAATGAAACCCCTAACCCTCATCCTCAATGACAACAAGGAAAAAAAAACTCCTGCAAAACCTCATTAGCTAAGAAAAAAAAATACAGCAAACCTGGGAAGGAGCTCACAGAGAGGGATTCCCCTTTCAAGATGGTCGGACATGCAAAGCGTGCCTGGAGTGGACAAACAAAATTGACTGAATAAGCAGGTACTAATGGGTGAATCAATCCGCAGAGTATGAATACTAATCATTAAATCTTATGAATATCAATATGAGCACCAAAACTGCCATAAAACTTTTATTCCTTTATTGGATTAACACATTTATTTTTCATAATTTACTACATAAACTGTGTAACAATATAATTTAGACATATTGCTGACTTTGCCAATCCATAAAATTTCTCCAAGACTGAAAGCGCTCGGCCATTAATTAAAAGCTGCTCTTCATTTTAATTTTAGCGCCATAAATATGCTAATATTTAGTAAATCATCAGGTTGTAATGAAGAGTTTTCCAGAACTGATCAAATAGTATGAGTTTCCATCATATTAGGAATAAATTAGAGATAAACACCCTGCTAGTACATGATCAGCTTTTGAAGTTGAACGGTGTCACCAGTATCAGAACTGTATTGGTGATCTTGCTATTACTTGGATCAAAATCTGAATTTGTGGTATCACCCATCCCTAAATGGCAGTTTTGAAACAGACTAATCAAACTAAAACAGTCAAGCACGTTATGGTGAGATAAAAGCAAAGCCTTAAGTCAGTGTGCTAAGACGTTTCGAGGAGTTGGACTTTAAGAGTGTGAGGCACATCACTGGATCAAATTCTTGGCTGCGGGCATAAGTCACACCTGTTAGGACAGCGTCGACCTGGTCTCACACAAGGCAGCACACACTCTCCCTCATGCTGTCGACAGTTTAACACACAGACATTTATTACTCGTGCAAGTGTTCACACATACCCTCTCCAGGCCTCTCACACACTCACGCACACATAAACAGGCATTTACAGACAGAGACAATGACACAGACACAAATATCTTGTACAGTGTGTGTGTGTGTGTGTGTGTACAGTGAGACATTTGCTCTGGGATCGGCTCGCCAGCTGCCTGTGATGTCTCAGAGTTGTTTCACATGAAACTGGTAGCCAGTCTACCCATGGAGGACTTCCTCAGTGATAAGACAGGCGATGACACACACATAATCGCACATCCATGTTGTTACGCATGTTGTCTGTGTGTGTCTGAGCCAGGTTTAGTTCAAAGTGTTTGCCAAGCTGCCGTCCAGGCCGTGTGGATGTGCAGCGCTGTAAGGTATCTATGTTGGGAGGCGTGCGGTTTGGAGGGGAGGGAGTGTGGATTTCTTTGACATCTCTGTCTGGTAAAGCCATCTGACCTCAATCATGACCGTCCTGTTTCTCCACACCATCATGAAGCTCTGAAATGCTGGAGAGGGAGTGTTTTAAAGGTTGCGTACTCTCCTTTTTTTCTTTTTTTTTTAATTCACACAGGCTTGAAAACACATTTTACCATATTTGCTTGTGTATTTTTCAAAGCGACATGAAAGCAATTACAGCCCATGAAGAGTGGGTCTTTGTTGTCAAGTCCCCTTTGATTGCGGATGTAGCTCTCTGAAGTGGACTGAGATGCTGGTGTCGGACCAGAGTCAAGACTTAACCAGCCTATTTCATGCTTTATTATGGCGCAGATAAAAGACAAGCTTGTCTTTGCTCTCTGCCACTTTGTAGCTGGGCTTTTGTGGGCTGACTCACTGTCTTGCCCCTTTCTTCTGCCTTCTCCGGGCAGAACTGCTTTCTAGATTATAGAAAGTGATTAAGTCCTAATAAGTTTATTTAACCAGGCTCTTGAAGTTCTCATCACAGATTGATTGCACAATACCGGCAGCAGGAAACAATGTATTAATTCACTCTGCACAGCCAAAGCAAGTACAGATGTTGACGATTTAGCCCATTAAACACTGTGACATAACAGCAGCGCAAATACAAACCCTCAAATCAAAGGCTAATCGGAAAGTAGCGACTGCTGGCAGAAAGCTTTTTGTTTTTATTCTTATCTAATTATGTGGCTTCAGATCTTTTTGAATATATATGTAAGTGTGTGTGTGTGTGTGTGTGTGTGTGTGTGTTTTGGTTACTTTGCAATAAAATGAATCTTTCTT
>OMLF01012668.1:27819-41202 GCA_900302615.1 Holocentrus rufus | reverse complement strand
GTACTACTGTAGGCTGGAAATGAGCTCTTATGTAAGCAACTTCATCCTGTCCTCTATAGCCCACCCATCCCCCTCCTCACGCACACACACACACACACACACACACACACACACACACACACACACACACACACACACACACATGTCAGAGTTGAAAGATGGCTTCACGGACAAGATGATTGATTAGTTGATGGCCAGTAGTTTAATCACTGGCTGAAAAGTCAATTGATTGTAATTAGTGAACTGATGGTATGAGTGTGTTTATGTGTGTATTTTTCTATGTGTGTGTGTGTGTGTCAGGTGACTTCCTGAAGGAGCCCCATGTGTACGAGGACCTGGTGGACATGAAGAACCTCAAGACCTTCATGGAGACGCAATTAGAAGACTACAACCTGACGCCTGGCGTGGTGTCCATGAGTCTGGTGTTCTTCCGAGACGCCATCGAACACAGTGCGATTGAGGACACACACACACACACACACCCATTCAGACAAGTTATTTTCATTTTCATTTTCACATTTTTTCCAAACGCGAAATCGATCTTATATTTTAGTCTAACAAGGTCTTCAGAAGTCTTACACAGAGACACACACACACACTGATAATAGACAGCCTCACTCCCCACACACTGCTCTGCCTATTCCCTTGATGCCACTCCCCATGGCGTTAGTTCCACCATGTCACTCTCCATCCGGTCAATCTAGCGCATCGCGGCAATCAATAGCGCCAGTCCCCCCGTTCATTGTGCTCCTCTGCGTCTCCTCCAGCACATATTTGTTGTGTTCATTACTTAACGGCTCTGCGATTCAGCGCCGGTTTGAAATGCCTCTCGAAGCGCAGCGTGCGGCGCGGCTAAAAGCTACCCCGTAGTTAAAATAGAGAAGGCCCTCTCACCACCAGGCACCGCTCCCCGCGCGCCGCTGTCAATATGCCACTTTACTGCATGTCACCACAAATCAATAGAGCTACATTACTGTAGCAGCAACACGCATCAACACTCCACTGATGGCTTCCCTGTGTGTCTGCGTGAGGGCGTGTACAGTTGTGTTCTAGTACATTTAGTTCGTCGATGGCTGTGTGTGTGTGTTTGCGGCTGTTGAGGGATTTCCATGAAGACACTCTGAAAGGAAATTAGAGCCCAGTTCATGCGATGTTGCTCTGATATAAAGGAAATATGGGCAGCTTTGTGAGGCGAGCTGTGGGAGATCGGGCTGGTGACAGTGCTAGTCAAAGGCTCAATGGATGAAAGCGTTTGTACACTATGCGAGGAAGTGGCGATGAAAAACTGTATGATTGCCGCCGAGCCGATTCCGTCGCATACAGTGTGGCGGGATTGTGCCCCATTGAAACGGGGCTTTTTCATCCTAATCTGCGGTGAAAGCGGGGGGAAATTTCGAAGGAACCCCTCGTGAAGCACCTCGAGCTCCCCAACAGACTCGTAAACTGTCTTTCACAGGGCATTTACAGGAAGAGTGGAAGGATTTAGGTCTTCAAGTGCTTCAAATTTGTCATAAGAATATATTTATTATTCAATTACTTCAAGACATATCATTCTCTTGGAATAATTCATTCATCACTTAACTTTGAAGTCTTTAAATTCTTTGCTAGTGCAGCCTGAGTGTTTTTTTTCTTCTCTCTCTCACCACTTAATCGAAATGTGAAATATGCTACAGTATCTATTTAGCATGTTTTTTCCTTGTTCAGAGCTTCTGAATAAATTCTGATAATATTTTGCGCTCTTGAAAGTGTTCAATCCCTTATCCCAGCGTGAGAAACTCTCCACTTTGAGCTAAGCCGCTCTAAAATACATGGAAAAACCTGCTGTGTGCGTCTGTGAATAAATGTTTACATGTGCACGAGCGTGCCTGTGTGGAGATTGTGCGTGTTATTGTTGCCATGTGAGTGTTTATCTACGTGTGTGTTCTTCCTGCAGTAACCCGCGTGGTGCGTGTGATCAGCCAGCCCAGGGGCAACATGCTGCTGGTCGGCGTCGGGGGCTCGGGCAGACAGAGCCTGTGCAAGATGGCCGCCTTCATCTGCGAGTTCCAGGTGTTCCAGGTGGAGGTCACCAAGCAGTACCGCAAGCAGGAGTTCAGAGAAGGTGAGAAATCGCACATAACGCCACGACGTCCAGCGGTATTTCTGAGAGACTGCGGCCGGCGCCTTTTACTCAGGAAATAACCCTAACCTCTGAAATTAAAACGGGCGGAGCGCTGAAACCGGAGGACGGAAATGAAAGAAGATTAGATCACAACAATAGGCCCGTATAGCTTTCATCAATCTTCTGCTCAAGACTCTGGCTGCAGCGGCGCATTCTTCTTGTGGCTCCTCTGCTACATATCGAGCAGCAGAGGTTCAAAAGGGGATAGAATTATCCAAATCACCATGCGAAGAGGGATAGAGACAGTTGTGCTTCAGATCTGTGTGAGAGAAATCAATTTATAGCTATTTGGGTGATTTGCCAACAGCACGACATTCGTTTTGCACATAATTGCAGTGAATTATGTTGCTGTGGCTGTCTGAGCGTTAAATATTAATTGTCTCAGACTGTCGCCCTTATGTTGCTGATCTCTACTAAAAGGAACACTTTACACAGATGCTATTTGTCACAGTTATTTGCTGTCATCTCACATTTAGTCCCCTGCTACAAGTAGCTCCTTCTAACAGCATCTTTGTGCCAGAGTCAAATAGCAACAGCTGACATTTTGGATGTGGAGGCAGAGGTAATTCTTATTTATTCATCTCTGTCAGATAATCAAGCTGTTTTTTCCCCCTCACCTTTATTTACCCAGGGACGGTTGACTGAGTACACCCCGGCTTTTTCAGCAGCGCCCTGCGACACACTCAAACTCTCAAACACGCCTGCAGCTGGGAGCTACCCAGTGCAGCCAAACTCCTCTACTGATGGCCAATGGCCTGCTCCACTAGAGCAGTTGGAGGCTGATTGCCTTGCTCAAGGGCGCGGGGCCAGTGTTTCAGGGACAGGGGAGCATCCTTCGCCTCCCTTTGCTCACCTTGCCCAGGTTATCCCAGCCGGTTCAGGGATGAAAACCGGCAGCCTTCCAATCCCAAACCCATTCTTATAACCTCTAGGCCATGGCTCCCCTTGATAATCCTAATTACATCCTCTGGGGAAACTTTGTCTTATAGGCTGCTGATGACTTTCCAACATACTGACCATCACTGCACTTTTGTTGCTTAAGTATTTATTTTTGGATTTAGAATTCCTTATATTATTATGTAAAAAGTACCATTCCACGAATTACAAATTCTTACAGCTGCAGTGTAACTTCGTAGTGTGAAAGTTCATAGTTAGTTCCACAATAATTTAATATTTTCTTTATTTTATTAAGGAAATGTTGCTCTCCAAATAGCAGACTTGATTTGCAGTACATAAGTTCCTCAAGTGCTCAGTGTAAACTTGGTCCCTGATTGACCCCTCATTGATTAGTCTACTGATGAATTACCTCTGCCTCAGCAGAGTTGTTTCCTCTCACTCCCCTTCAGTCAGCTGCATTAGGAGACTTTTCTGTCCTTGTTCCCAGACATCAAGAAACTGTACCGTCTGACCGGTGTGGACAACAAGCCCACAGTGTTCCTGTTCAACGACACCCAAATTGTGGACGAGTCCTTCCTGGAGGACATCAACAACATCCTGAGCTCTGGGGAGGTGCCAAACCTCTATAAGCAGGATGAGTTCGATGAGGTCTGTACTCTCTTCTACATGTCTACCAATCCACCTATCTGTCTATCTATGTCTGTCTGTCTGTCTGTCTTATTCGAATCTGTATTATTCTGCCATATTTTGAGTCCAGCTCCTTTCGTTAAGTCAGCAGTAATTATTGTGTGGATTAAACCATGAAATTTGGACCTAAAAGTCGTGAAAATAACCAAGAACACATCATCGTATTTCAAATATTTGTTCCATCAAAGCGCCAGGGCAGTAATTTTTGAGGTAATTGGTTGAAGCATTTACTTGGCAAACTTTTACCCAGGCTTTTTACGGTCAAACCACCACATTGGCAATTTTGCATCTTTCTGAGCTTCTTGGTTTGTGATTGTTTGTGTCTCTATTGTATTTGCCTCTTAAAGCCCCAAACCAGAATTTATGTGCCCATATAAATTTTAGGCTTACTCAGTTTGACTCTTGAAGAGTTTGATTTGATCATGGAAAATACACTCTTTGCCACTTGAATAACCATAATAACTCAGAACGCTCCTCTGCTATTCAGAAGAGTGGGGTTGAAGTTGGCAGCAAGAATATTTTCGGGCATTCAGTTCAGTTTCATGACTGAAAAAACAAAGACGCTGATGAAAGCCAGAGGGCCAAAAACATTTGGTCTTTTGATTAAATTGAATTAAATGTTGCAAAATATCCTTACAGTTGAGTGCAACGCCATTCTTTTGAAGAGACGGTCTGCCTAAATACCATGCAAGGCTGATCTGTGTGCAGGGGCCCACTTACAATCTGCTTGCAAAGATTGCCACTGGAAACAAACAGCCCTTAAACTTGTATTTTGCTGTCACATACTGTGTGATTAGTCTGGTGTCAAGAGCTCAACCAAATTGACAACGGAAACTTGTTTTAAATCCAATAAAAACAAGCAATCAGTGTGGGCAACAGTATTTCAACAAGGTCCGCCTCATTGCAATTATGGATTGGGAACCAGGGTCAAGGATTTTTGAGCTCAGTCAGACTCACTGTCTCAGAAAGCAAACTATTCTCAATCAGGAGCAAAACTTCATTCAATAAGGCGCTGTAGGAGCCGACAGCAGGTCAATAATGGACTTTGCTTAACAACTCATCTTCAGCATCAGTACATCAGAATGCAAAAATTTCTGGGACTTAGAACTTGGGACTAAAACTGATTTCCCAGAAGGCCTTGAGTGAGGGTCTTACCGAAATAGTGGTATTTGCTGAATAGATCCTCCAAGTTTGACCCGTCAGCTCCTTCCCTGTCGTGAGAGCAAGCACTTCACCGGGAGTGTTCCTCTCCGAAATAAATGAAGTGGATCTGGGCCACCAAACAACACGATTTCAAGCGACGACCCGAAGCTAAAAAAAAATGTTTTGAAGGATGCACAATAAAACGGTTTGTTTGGGATTCATTGCAGACGCTCTTTCCAGCCGCCTTGCTTCCAAATTGGCAGAACTATTTCCTAGAACTGCCACTGTACCTCTGCGCAGTGGTGTTCTGTCCTGTATTCATTCACCTGCCTGCTGTGTAAACAAACGTACGGCGCTCGTTTCAGGCGAATTCTGATACAGTGGCGGTTCTATGAGAGAAAGTAGATCTGCCAGTTTGGAAGCAAGAGGGCGAGAAAGAGCATCGATAATGAATCCCAAACAAACCTGTGTTGTCGTGTGTCCTTCAAAATATTATTTTAGCTGTTGCTCGTCCCTTAAAATTGTGTTGTTTGGTGACTCATATCCGCTGGCAGTTGACACTACATATCTGAGTAAGAACCTGAGCTATCACTTTAAGTAGTGCGATGTATGGTGCTCAGATTCGCACTAAAACAAGATGTCAGTTAATTGAGAGAGACAATATGACTCATCTGGATGCAGTGAGCTCCTCTCAATGGTCATAAATGATCTTACCTGACATTTTTGAGGTAACACAATTTATGACACAGCAGATGCCGCCTTCTTTCTGACCTAACCCCATCAGCTTGGGTCTACAGCATACAGAAAATAAGTGGGAGTAATATGAATCAGTCTCTAACCAAAGCTTGTGACTGTTGGAAGCAGCTTTAGAATACATTAATTCTACATTAGTCCTAATTCCTATAAGATGCAGCTGTTGTTTGTCTCCCTCCAGATATGCAGCGCGCTGTCAGAATCTGCCAGGAAAAACAACGTGGCGGAGAGTCCGGATGCCATGTTCAGCTACCTGATAGAGCGAGTCAGGAACAACCTGCACATAGTGCTCTGTATGAGCCCAGTGGGAGAGCCCTTCAGGTAGCCAGAGCACACTGAGCTTCTGACACGTTTATCCTGCACAAAGCTACCCCACAAGATACGCTGTATTGGTATACCTTTGTACTTAATTACGTCTTCTCCTCCCTTTGAAAACACCCATTATGTACGCTCTTGTTACACACTGTTCTGACACACTGTCCTGCATGAGCGTGAAAGAACAGATGATTAGTCCTGCTTTTACAGCCACAATTACCACAGAAAAATGTATCTTTTGTTGTGTTTAGTTGGGTACTTACTGTGCATGTACACCTCCATTCATGTTGTCGATACAAAGGTCCAGAGAGGAACGCGGAATGAATCACGCTGCAGCGCTTTACTTTCAGAGCTAAGAGCCTCGGCTCACTTACACAACACTCCTCAGCTGGGAATTGTTGCTCTAACAATCTGAGATTGGATGCAGATATATTTTTCCAGCACATCACACACGGTCCGTTTGTAATCTTATAAAAACTGAGCCTTTAAATTCGCCGTGCAAGTCAACAGCTCTCCCTCACACTAGCGTACGTAATCCACACACATACCAATCTGCCGTGTAAAAGTGGCAGGCTTTTCATTGGGTTTTTGCTCAAGTTGTAATTTGTTTGTGTCGTGGCGGTGAGGTATGGGATCACCCCGCAATAACATTAGCCAACCTCAAACTATGTATGTGGAATTTAACAGCTGCTCTCTATTTAGCCATGCTTCTTACCCCCGTCATATCGCTGTCTTGTGGTAACAAAGCTATGATTTATACAACAGCAGATAGTGGAAAACAGATTTTCTAACTCTTCATACGGTTTAGAAGGCCAATTTTATTGTACAGTACAGTAGAACTACTGCACTTGTACAAGATTATCTTTATTTTTCTGAATGGGGAAAATGGGAAAGTTGACAATATTCTTGTTATTGTGTGCGTGCGTGTGTGTCATTCAACTGGCTCAACAGTACAGATAATTTAAACTAGTGCGTATGCCATATTGTGTTATCTCCGAGTTAAATAAATATCTAAAGCTGCATTTATGAATAAGATGTCAGCGGGCTGTCTGCAGTCCACATGTTCCGTCCACATCTTATTTACTTGGATAATTGTACTATTTTCTCTGTCTGCTTGTGTTTCTGTGAAGAGAGTAATGCTCGCTGCTCAAGGTCACACACACTTACACTGGTGTAATTACAGATTGATGGTTCTCCCAGCCACACTTACAGCATTGTTACGTTTGCACAATATGTGTCATTCAAAGTTGCTCTGACTACTGTTATTAATAGGATCCCATTCATGTAAATCCTATTACTTACCCTGCTGAAGGTCTTCCTGATCAGTCTTGGGACAAAGTGTATCTATACACTGGAGTTTGTGTGTTGACCACGTCGCCAGCATATTTGGGTTCAAATGTTGACAATATGAGCGTTTCATAACTTCACAGTGCTCAACACCAGTTTACAGATGACAGATTTTGGAAAACAATACTCAGCATATGGATTGATTCATGCCGGCTTTTTAGCCTAAGGTAGATGATGTGCTTGTTGTTCTATTCCTGATTCGTGCAAGATGTTTTCCTCAGCTGGCACATGGCACCCTCCTGACTTCCTTCCACTACCATAGCTGCAGTAACAATGTCTCTTTGCTGCCAGATTAGAACCACAGATCAGAAATGCCCTTTAAATGACAAAAAAAAAAAAAAGCGAGGGAGAAAATTGAAGTAGACTGGTAGTCCTACACACTAGACATAACTATTCCCCACAGTCCCTCTCAGCTGCTCCTCAGTATTACAGTGTGGACAGTGAGCCGTGCCTCACCATGAATCGGCTTGTTAATGGCTGATTGACGCCCCGTGTCGAGCAAATGAGGTCTAGTAAGCCGGGTGATGCTGCAGCAAAGACCTGAGACTTGCTGTAATTGGAAATGACAGGGTGGATGCTATGGCAGCTGGGTCAGCCGTCAGACGCGCACACACACACACATGGTATACACGTCCATGTACACATTCTCCCTCTCTCATGCTCCCTGACTCACACATTTATCTCTTTGTTCTGTGTCACACAAACGCATGCGTACACACACATTCTCTCTCTCTCTCTCTCTCTCCCGCGCGCGCACACAAACACTCCCCTTTTTTCTCTTTCTCTCACTCACACACACCACATACACACACACTCTCACTCACGGCCTGGTTGTAATTAGTGGCACAGGGTAGTGGTCACACATAATGCCACTAATTGGGCTGGCAGGCACCATTACCCAGAGCTAATCACCATTCTCTGGGCGACGAGGCGTCCTGGCCCTGTGACCAGCAGCACCGCTAGCTGCTAGCAGGAACCTTATCGTAGCGGCAGGGCCGAGGGAACCTTACCACACCAATTAGCCAGCTAAACTCACTGTCTCACACAATGGGCTGCCTTTAGGTCTCGGGCATCGTTATCTATAGGTGGTGCTTTTAAATTGGATTAGTTAAGAGTTGCTTAAGGTGAGGCAGTGCGTCATACAAAGCCATTTTTATGGCAGCCATCCAAATCATAAAAGGCAGGCACTGGAGCAAAGGAAGGCGGTCGTCGTTCGCTGGGTAGCTCCTCCCTCAAGAGAAGAGCTGGGGTGTGTGTACCCGCAAGGTTGTACAGGTCAGAGTATCCTTGAGGAAGATGCTAACCTCACCCCTCCCTGCTTCAGGGCTGCCACACTAGTCAGACCCAGCTAGAGAACAAAGAATTTCCCTCTTGGGTGGTGAATTAAAGTTTGTCAAATCATATATCTGATTTACTGACTGGTTTCAGCTTGACATAAGGTCACACTCCAATATATTAGAGATTGAATAGATTTAATTCATTTGTGTATTTGCCAACAGGAACCGTATCCGTCAGTACCCGGCGCTGGTCAACTGCACCACCATCGACTGGTTCTGCGAGTGGCCCAGAGACGCCCTGCTGGAGGTGGCTGAGAGGTACCTGGATGGAGTACAACTAGGCTCCTTGGAGGGGGTGAGACACACACACACACACACACACAAACACACACATATGCCAGATTTGAGTGTGGGCTGTCCCTCTCATTAAACTGAAAGTAGTTTCACAGTGTGCTGCATGCCCGCACATCAGCACACACGCAGCATCTGCATATCCTCTCCTCCTCGGCGACAGTATAGGTGAGTCCATCGGATCGCGGTGTCCTAGGGTTTCAGTGGCCCATGGTTCAGGCTTCTTTCTGATTGGAGTCTCCTCATCCTTGATCTGGTGTGTTGGGGCTTTTAAGAGCCCTATGAAATGCATCTGGCCCATCAAAGCCCCAAGGCTAGCTGGCATATGAGTGCAGCAGCCTTTGAATGGGAGAGAGAGAGAGGAAAGGGAAGCTGTCTGGAATGAAGGCACTAACCTGAACCTGCCCAATAGGCACAGAGAGCTTTTTTTTTTTTTTTTTCAGTTTTCCACATCAGGAGGCTTTCATTTTCGTGCCCACTGAACATGACCTGGCTTTAATTGCATTTACAAGCCTCTCGACCAGACCTCATTTCACATTAGGTTTTATAGCCATTTTCTAGGAGCTTGATGTAGCTTCAGTTTTCCTCTTAATGTCATGTAGCAAAAGCTTTGTATTTATATGTTTCTCATAATGGTTTGCCATAATTTATTATTCACTTTGCTAAAAGGAAACTGGTAAAAACATGTCCAGTTACCAAATATGTAGTCATTTCATTTTCAATTTACTCTGAATAAAAAATGTGAATTAAAACTGCAATTTACATAATGGTTATATTGTATTTGTTTTCAATAATATCCTCATAGATTGAACACGAAAAACCAAATCCATTGTGTACATTCAGAACTGTCAGGACAAACAAATAGTAAGCTACATTGCCATTGTGCCTTGATTACTGTTAGATAAACATTTTTATATATGACATATAATGTCCCAGATCCAGACGAAGGTGGCCAGTATCTTTGTGACCATGCACCAGTCGGTGGCCCAGTTCTCTCAAAGAATGAAGGTGGAGGTGAAGAGACACAACTATGTGACCCCGACTAACTACCTGGAGCTGGTGTCTGGATACAAGAAGTATGGCACCCCTCCCTCACTCACCCTGGCCTCTTTTTTGTCCTTCAATCCTAACCTTCTAATTCTTCCTCATGCCGTTGAATTTATTGGGAAGTTTGGTGTCTGTCATTTATTTATCATTTTGTTTTTGTTTTGTTTCTCCCCTCTTGAATTTCTGCCTGTCAACTTAATATGCCTTTGTAAATGCACTTCATTCCATTCTCTTGTGCCATCTGCTCTCTTAATTTTAATGAATGCAAGAAGCAGACTTGTAGAAACTGATGGAAAACAAGGCATCCTTTAAGGGTATTGAATAATTATAAGGTTGACTGTTTATCTAAGATTTGAAGCAAATTCTTTAATTGCTTCTCAGTTAATTGCACACCCACAAGCAGTTTACAGGTAAGATAGGCTGAATTGGTCTTAGATTATGAGGGGGACTGGTGCACACACACTTGCACACATCCGTGCACGCATAAACACGAAGAACCTCGCTTGCCATCGCAGCCTCCACTTGTCTCGTGAAATCAATCAAAACAAATCTATTTTCATGGTTTTGAACTCGAGTTTTATCCAAGGTGTTAAAGAATAACTCAGAATGCGCAGTGAGCCAGTGTTTTGGTTCATTTAAATAGATAAAAGAGGATATAACCAAACATGAATAAAAGAGAAATAGGTCATGTTCAGTCCGACAGCTCCAAACAGTAACTGTACATACTAAATGTTAAATACTTATTAGTTTGCCTGCAACTTCCACTGCAACACAGGATTAGAGAACACTGTATGCAAATTGGGGAGTTTGCATTAGTATGTAATATGAGAGAAGTGTCAAAATTTGTATTGCAGGCCGATGAATTGCACAGAGGCAGTGAGTCAAAATTAATTGTTAACCAAAATGAGTCCCCTGTTTGGTTACAAATGTGTACCGGACTAACTTTTGAGGCCTTGAGTTTGACACATGAGCTCCAAATAACTGGAGGAAAGTAATGTAATGCATGCACATGTTGACCAGCGGCTGGATCTTAAGTAGAAGAAAATAATACAAAAGAGGATTTCCAATGTCCTCGGATTCACCTAAACATGAGATGATTGTCAAATGCAAGAATCCGATATGAATCGACATCGTCTTGAAGGCAGCAAACTTCTCAAGAATGCAAAATTGGAGAGGCATCTTTTAGGTAGACTGGGTGCATGAAGTTTTGCCAGCAATTAATACACCGGTATTAATTTTCCCAGCTGTGCAAGCCAGCACCGTCGTGCTGTTTGGACATGATGCATTATTCTCATGATCAATTTTGTGGCTTCCCATTTATTCTCATAAGAGGCGATGAAAATGATCAAAAAACCAATAGGATGGGTGCTGGATCCCAAAAAAAAAACACTTTGCAGAGTGGAAATAAATAGATGCGTGCACCAAGTAGCTCCCATTTCAAGGATTTTTATTTGCCGTGACGTTTCGTGCACAAGGCTCTTCCTCAGTCAGTGACCACAAGTCTGAGGAAGAGCCTTTTGCAAGAAACGTCAAGGCAAATCAAAGTCCTTGAAACGGGAACTACTTGGTGTGCGGATCTATTTATTTCCAGCTCCCATTTGTTCTTGTCAGCCCAGTCGCCACCCGATGCATCTTTGCTCTGTGGTCATCCTTCGTCCTGGGCTTTATTTTGCGTTGGAATACTGAGGCGGGCAGATAGTACATCAAATACGTCATGGAGAAAACCAACCGGAGCGCATGATTGATCTCAAGGTGTGGGTGTTTTTCATCATCAGCTTACAGGAGGAACTTTTGTCAAACACATAAGAAAAGAGAGTGGAAAAAATACCAAAAAATCTCTCTCTCTTGCTCTCCATGTCTTATTTCTTTAGCCCTTTTCTACTTGACTTTCCTCTCACTATTCAGTGGCCACCTGTCTGACTTCCACCAACCTTCCTGTCTGGATGAATGGCTCTGTCTGACTCCATTCAGCTCTCACACCTGTCTGTATTATAATCACTCTGTCACTTCTCTGATTGTGTGAATGTGCCTAAATGTGCGTGTGTGTGTGCGCGTGTGTGTGTGTGTGTGTGTGTCTGCCCAGGCTGCTGGCAGAGAAGCACAATGAGCTGGGGGAGCAGGTGAGCAAGCTGCGCAATGGCCTGTTCAAGATCGACGACACGCGGGAGAAAGTGGAGGCCATGTCGGTGGAGCTGGAGGAGGCCAAGAAGCAGGTGGCCACGTTCCAGAAGCAGTGCGACGAGTACCTGGTCGTCATCGTCCAGCAGAAGAGAGAGGCTGACGAGCAGCAGAGGGTACGCCTTCAGGGGGATAGGGCTGTAAACACTGTATTTTGTAGCAAAAGGGGCTTTTTACACACAACAAATTGTATTGATCAGTTGTACAGAAATATTTAAAACACATCCATCATATCTGACTGGCTGGTATTTAATTTTTACTAAATGACCAGTATCAGCCCATTATACTCTATTGATAAACTGATATATTTATTCTAACCCTAGTGGTCTATCTATTGGTCTAATAAACCCCACCTATCAATGCCACAATATTCAGGATGTGTACAATCTTGAAAGTTTGGAAAATGCTTTATTTTTACTATTAAGTTTGGAAAATTAATAATTTTTATCATTTCAAGGTTAGGAATATGTTTGAAATCAAATATACTCCTTGAAAAATGCTTGATTTTCAATATAATTGGGTGGTTCATCTGCACAGTCAATCTTTTAACAATCCCAAACAATCCCAAAATGAGCGAACATTAAATAATCATGATGAAAACCACAATCAAAGTTAATATGAACAGTTGGTAAAAAATAAACAAAGTGACAATATACATTGATTGCTGCTGGTATAAAGAAATTGTGTAAACTTTATTTTTCGCAATTATATTTAAAGTACTAATTTAGAATAGATAATAAAGGCTTTGAGAGTCTGGAAATTTTGGTTTAGGTCCTTGAAAGTGCTTGAAAAGCGGTGGAATTTTACTCTCTGGAGGCTGTGCAAACCCTGTATATTCCAGCTCATGGGACCGCTCAAATCAGCCAAGATACAATAGCGCACTTACTTTACCCTATGGTGGTCAATTACCAGGCGGTGAGTGCTCACAGCGAGAAGATCGGGGCCGAGGAGGTCAAGTGTAAAGAGATGGCTGAGAATGCCCAGCGAGACCTGGACGAGGCCCTGCCGGCCCTGGAAGAGGCCATGAAGGTGGGTCCCTGTCTGTCACGTTGTCTGTCTTCAGCCTGCACGCCTCGCTGTCTCCGGATGCGTTTTAGTCTGAGCTGTGTGTTTGCCGTTTGTTCCTACACGTGGTTGACTAATTACCTTGACATTTCACGGTGTATGAGTGACGATCCCTGACGTTCGCTGTGTTTTTGACTCTTCTAGTTGTGTGGTTGTGTAACC
>OMLF01012668.1:0-16662 GCA_900302615.1 Holocentrus rufus | reverse complement strand
AATATATGATGCCCTGAATCCTGGGCTGTTTTTCTGTTAGAGAGCCGGAAGAAACAGCAGGGTAATTGGCATCCAACCATCCCTCACACTACAGAGAGAGAGAGAGAGAGAGAGAGAGAGAGAGAGATAGAGAGAGAGAGAGAGAGAGAGAGAGAGTCAGTTTCTTCTATTTTTGTTGTCACTGTCTTTTTCATTTGTGTTTGTGTTGTCTATGTGCTTTGTGCCTTGGCAATAAGTATGTTGGTATTTCATGCCAGTAAATTTGAATTTCTTTGTATTGGGAGAGAATTGGGCTGATTCCTGTTTCAATGTCAGTGAGCTTTATTGCCACGATGTACATGAGCATGTTGCCACAACAGATTCAGATATAAATGAAACAGAAAAATCAAATCAAATCAAAGACAATAAATCAATTGGTTAGTCACAAAAAATCTTTCAGGTTAACAATTGCAATGATTTTCAAAATAAAATAAAATCACATAAAATCGCAATAAAAATAAAAACAAATTAAAACCGTAAAAATAATAAAAATTCTAAATTACTTCCAGTACATCTCATCACTATAGACATAACTAAAAGAAGGGATCACAGAGTTGATACGGTAATGATTTGCGGGTGGAGTCAACTATAGTTTTAATGAGGTTATACAAAAATAGCGAATGTATTTGTGGGATTGCTGTTGGTCTGGTTGTTCAAGATGTTCCTTTATTCAGTCACAAGATCACAGAGCAATGTTTGGCCTGATGGTGGTGCTATAGGTTATGGGATCATCAGAATCTATTGGCATCATCCTCTAAGGGTAATGACCATACACAGCAAATTAAATATATAGTGTAGTATAGTTTATTTGAAGTTATAGTATAATGAAATGAAATGGAAACAGAATTGCATTCACAAACACTTTTTGAGTGATATTCTGAGATGTCTTCTACATGTCTGAGGTGGAAATGGTCTGTGGAAATAAGTAAATTCCACATCCCTTCCACTTCCACATGGCCTGATACTTTTTGAGTTGTTATTCTATCTTCCGCTATACCTTGGTGGTGGAATCAGTTACCAAACTCCATTTGATCTGCAGAGTCCCTCTCAATCTTTAAGAAAAGACTAAAGATTAAGCTTTTTAGTGAACACCTTCTCACCTGACAGATTGTCTAATCCGAACAAAACAAAAAAACAAACACAAAAAAATCTCTCTTCATCTATGCACTCTATGCATCAGCTCGTAGCACTGCCTTGTAGCACTGCCTCACAGCAGCCAGGTCCTGCTGGACCAGAGCTTAGCTTTGTAGCACTTACTCTCCTCATCATCTGCGACTAGTACCTTGCTTGTGTTGTATTGAAATCTCATCTGTACGTTGCTTTGGATAAAAGCGTCTGCTAAATGCTAACTGTAACTGTAACTGCATTTCTGAAAAAAATGGTGGAGATTAAAAGTTCCAGTCTCAGATTTCAAGAATTGGTATGGGATTGTTCAAATGAGGATCACATTATCAGATGTGTTTCTAGGCTTTTCATGTACATGGGGGATTCAGTGTGCTTCCAGCTGAATCCTCAGCATGCTTGCTGGATTTATACTGGGAGCACAGCTGGACAAGAAGCACAAAGAATAATTGTTGCCCAAATTTAGACTTCATTGGGAATATAAGTCAGGTGTGTGGATCCTATTCTCTATAGCGTCTGTATTTGGAGATGTCACCATGAGGGTCTGTGTTGGAGCTTATCTTTGCATTTCTAAAATAAAATAATTCAGAAAGATCATGATTTAGATCCATTAACTGAATTATTTAAATCCTGTCTGTGGTTTCCACTCCTATGTTCACAGATCCATATTTTAAATTCTTGTGTTGTTTCACCTGTGTAAATAAGACCACAGGGGCATTTGGTTTGGGCACAGGGTCGACATCTATAGCTACTCTGGAGGAGTAGTTTAGCAAACATTGATTTTTATGCCCTGAGCGACAAAGCCACATTCATTTTTGTCACCTTGTAGTTTTGTTCTGAATTGACTGTGAGTCTATGGACCAATGGCAAGTACTTCAATTTTGTCTGTAAAAAATTTTGAGTTCTCAACATATTGAAATAGTTAATCAATGTGACCTAGGTCAACAGGTGAGAGTCATATGTAGATTTGAGTGTCATCCGCATAGTCATGATAATTTATGTAGTGGTTTTGTATGATAGGATCCAGAGTAAGCATACACAGATTGAAAAATGCTGGACCAAACATTGATGTCACACATAATGCAAACCTTTTCAAAGACAAAGCCTTCAAGGGAGACAAAGATATTTCTATCTTGCTCGTGGTTCTCAAACCATTGAAGAATTATGGGCCAACCTCCTTTTCCGATCTGTATCTCATGGTCCATAGTATCAAAAGAAGCACTTAAGGGGTACACTTATGGAATGTCTATTTAAATTAATGCTCAATCAAAGATTATTTAGAATAGAATAGAATAGAATAGTCTTTATTATCCAATGAAGGATATTTGTTTTCACAGTGTGTACAGTGCCTCACGCCAACCCCCCCACCACCCCCAGAAAAATACCCACATTCAACAAATACCCACATACCCACATTCAACATTTTTCAACATATACACACAGGATCCGACATACGACCCTCACAAGTGCTGTCTCCATGCTTTGGTGTGGTAAAAACAAATCGATACCTTTCAAAGAAACCATCAGAAAGTCAAAAGTGATTTAAGTGCTTAAGGACATTTTTTTTGCAAGGTTCTTGCTAAAAGTTTGACATGGTCTGTTTTTCTCCAGTTGCAGCCTGACAAAAGCAGTTTTCAGAGCATCGATAAAACACTGTTGTATTTGCATATCATTTGACATTGTGAAATATTGTTTTGCACAACTGTAGTTGCAATTGAGTGGATACATAAACAGCAACCAAGTTGAATCAAATGGGGAAATAACATGAACAGAAAATGTTAAGCCTCATAGCTGTATATTGTTTTGTATATTGATGAGTTACTATAATGTACACAAACCAAAAGTTATAAATGAATACTAAAGAATTCATTGAAAAACAAGACAAAAATTGTGATGTTCAGTGCATTCCAGGAGCTGTTTTGTAATGAATTTATTTAAATTAAGGTTTTGTTGTACCCACATTCCCTCATCCTGCTTGTCTTCTTCTAGTTCAAGGAGTGATTTTCTACATTTCCAAAACTGATTTTCAATTATTCCCAGAGAATGTGTTGGACTCAGCTGTGAGTTAAACATGGAGGATGGAGCAATAATGATTGCAATAGCAAGGATGAAAAAATGCAAGTATTGCCCCTTACTACACAACATGTAGCTACATTGCATTCTGGTCTACTGAGTCTAATGACAGTGGATAACCTGCTATCTCTGCTTATACTACAGTGGATTTCATCCTGTATGATTGTTGAATGATGATGCAAAACAGTCAGTGTCAAAGGAAGCTCTTGTAGTTTATTCTGAGGAGCTGACATCAAATTCTGATGATTACATTTGTTGTTTAAGATTGTTGAAATGTTTTCTGCTGTTAAACTTCATTGCAGCTGTGCTGTCACTAAAGTAATGATCAGTTCCCAGTCTAAATCAACAACGAAATGAACCATGTCTCTTCCTGGATTTGGATACAAAATCAGAACACCGATTGAAGTACTAATGGCTTGTTTCTGTTTCATCAATTTCCTCTATGGAGCCTGATTAACCATTCCACCAAATGGGTTTTCTTATGTTCTTTGCTAAAGTGAACAATGGGATGAATGAAAACATGAGGCCGCTGTCTGTGATGGTAAAAGTCATATCTTTTCTTCCTCCATACATGAAGGAATTCAAATATTTCAGAGTTATCCAACCTTTCTGCTAGTGATATGCAAAAGTCCTTCTTTCTAAGATCGATTATGTAGTGGGCTGTGTTAACAATTAGTCAAACAGTTATTCTCAAGAAAGGCCTATATTCAAGTTACACTGTAATGTGGATAGGTATAAGAAGTTGCTTTGCTATTGTAAGAATGAAAAAAAAAACAAATCAGTTCAACATTATTCTTTTTTTTTTTTCTCAAGTACTCATGTTGAACAAGTGCCTGCATCCTTGCACTAGTTTACATTTTACATGTGATGGTATAACAAAACTTAAACAGATCCTATATAAAACGACTTTCAACAACCATTATAAAAATGGAGGGATCAGGGAGTGGAACAAAGATGAAGAGGCTATACACTGTGCATAAATTCAAAATAGAGTTCTAGGCTGTACTGGCTTATATTTGCTTGTATAAGCAGACATGAAAACACAACATAGTGGAAAATATATTTTGCCTACTTTGGTAATCACAATAAATTAATGCGCTGCATGTTTGACAATGAAATGCTACAAGACCAATAATACATGGGAAATCTTTCCATCAGTTCAAACTTTTAAGGTCACTAAAGGTGAAAATTCATGTGACCAACCGAAAGGTCATATATGATGTTATATTAGTGTTAATAGAGTGTTTAATAGTAACCATACTGTATGTGTATCTCTTTTTCCCTTGCCAATTCACCAATATGGCCATTATCAATATTCCAAAGCATTATAGTAGCAGCGTTTGGCCAAAACTTTGACCTTACCCTGTGACCCTGACCTTCTCAAAATCAAATCAGTTCTTCCTGACCCTACACACTTCCACCAAGTTTGGTACAAATTGGATCAACCATTAGATACAAATCCTTGGCAAGAGCAATTCAAGGTTCTTCCTCACACAAAGTAAACAAGCTACATTGTTGAGTAGTGATGGTAGAGGCCGTAGAAGCTGCAGCAGTCATGCTGATAGTATGAGAGTGATAGTGTTTGTATGAACCGGTAGGCAGGCTAGATTTTCATAGTTTCCACTGTACATGTTTTTCATTCTTCATTTTTGCTTGTTATCTCAATATGTTTATGCCCATCAAGTGACATGAAATGCTTTTACAACACAGTGATGAGAATGTCGACCATTTCACAACCTTGTTATCTCAGATGGCTCACTGGTTTGGGTTTCACAACATAAAAACGAACATCATATATCATCAATAAAATCACATAGTCATAGTGATGGTTGCAAGGTGAGAACTCACATTGGTGACAGTCAGAGGACTACAGTTAAAAACACTTAGGAGTAAAGTGACTTTATTGTCACTTTCTGTCATGTGGCTATTGTACTGTTCTAGGAGCAATCCAGGAATATAATAATAATAATCATCATTTTATTGATAGAGCACTTTTCAAGCAATAAGCACAAAGTGCTTTACAAGGTGAGGAAAATTTCAAGACATATGCAACATGAGGGACAATTGCAAGGGGTAGAGAAATAAAATAAAATAAAATAAAAATAAAAATAAAAGATAGGAATGTTACAACACACATACACTCATACCTATACACATACACACCTACCTACATATATACTTCCATACATATACATATACACAATAAAGGTTAAAATTCGCAAGGTTTGTCAGTTGTTAGGGAAGGCCATTCTGTAAAAGTGAGTTTTCAAACAAGATTTAAAAGCAGCAACAGACTCTGACCTGATTGTCAGTGGAAGGCTATTCCAGAGCTGAGGAGCCACAACTGCAAAGGCTCGATCACCCTTTGTTTTAACCTGGACTCTGGAATAGATAGAATACCCAGGCTGGCAGACCTCAGGGGCCGGTTTAGACAGTAAGGTGTAAGGAGCTAAGTTACATACACCGGCGCCAGATCATTCGGAGCCTTGTATGTGATTAAAAGCACTTTAAATTGGATTCTAACAGAGACTGGAAGCCAGTGCATTGAAGCCAATATGATGATATGTGCGGAACGCTTGGTTTTGGTCAGAAGTCTAGCTGATGAATTTTGAACAATTTGGAGCTGCTCCATTGCTCGATTGTTCAGGCAAGTAGACACAGCATTGCAGTAATCGAGTCGGGACAATATAAGAGCATGTATAATTTTCTCTGTGCTACTAAAGGACAGAACTGATCTAATTTTAGAAATATTCCTCAGTTGATAAAAACAAGACTGGACTACTTTCATAAGGGGGCCAAGGAGTGGCTGTATTTGTTTTGAGACATGTTCAGGACCAATGAGGAGAACTTCTGTCTTGTCAGAGTTAAACTTTTTGGGACATCCATCAATTTATGTCATATAGGCAGCTATGTAATGAGGCTAGTTTACTGGTGTCTGAGGGTTTAAATGACAGGTACAGTTGTGTGTCATCCGCGTAGCTATGGAAGGAGATGTTGCGGTGACAGATTATCTGTCCCAAGGGTAACATGTACAGGGTAAACAAAACAGGTCCCAAGATTGATCCTTGTGGTATCCCATGTTTACTCTCAGCAGTTCATGAGGTAAATTCACCCACCGAAACAAAAATTTTCCTTTTAGCTAAATAAAAAGAAAATCAGTCTAGAGCAATTCCAGTAATACCCACCCCACTGTCTTAGTCTGTTTATAAGAATAGGATGGTTGATGGTATCAAATGCTGTGCTAAGGTCAAGCAATAGTAACACAGAGCGTGCATCAGTAAATCATTTGCGACTCTAAGAAGGGCAGACTCTGTGCGGTGTAGTTGGTTGGATCCAGATTGAAACTTCTCAAAAATATTGTTGTTGTTTAGTGCCTGTAGCAGTTGGTCCAGCACTACCTTTTCTGGGATTTTTGATATGAAGGGCAGTTTGGAAATTGGATGGAAGTTTTTTATGTCTGTGGGATCTAAACCAGGTCCCTTCAGCAGTGGTTGAACACAAGCAGTTTTAAAGAAATCTGGTACAACTCCAGAGGTCAGAGAGCTATTGATGATTGTCAGCAGTGCAGGGCCGATTGACTCTACTGCATCTTTAAGCAGTTTTGTTGGAATAATATCAAGGGTCCAGGGTCTCATAAGTGCCACAGTTTTCCTAAGGTCCTGCAGTGAACACAGGACTGGTAGATTGGATACTTTTATTGTTGGCATGTTTTGAGTTTGAGTCCTTAATATTAATTGCCAGCAATGCTGATGGTATACTACAGGAATTTAAAGGAATTATTCACCCAAAATAAAAACTCTTGCAAATCAACCTATTTTAATTTTGCACTCATTGTAACTTACTCAGCATGAGAGCATCAGCAAACTGCATAAAATATAAAATATAAATGTGTGTTGTGGCCACTCTTAGCTTCCTTCTATCAACATTAATCAGTTTTTCATTTAAGGGTTGGACTGGAATGAGTATAAAGTCTATGTTCTGTCTCAAAGAGCAAAACTGAAGAAGTACTGAAACTCCAACTGTTCCAACATTGTTTATCATTTCATTAGTAGTTTACTATGCTATTTTATTATCATGTTTTGATAGATATACTGTACAAAATCAATGGAATGTATTTTGTTGATAAAGTACAAATAAAATTTAAAGCATCTGGCTGAGCACTATATGAAAGAACATCCTCTTTTGTCTTGAATATTTCTGTGACTCGACTAGTTTTCACCACGTCTGGCCGATCTGATAAGACAGCACAGTGCAACTCAATATCATTCACTGTCAGTTGATCAAAACAACAAGTCATCTTTAGGTTCACACCTACTATTGTTCAAAGTGTGAGTTGGATCAGTGGATAAACACTGAATTAAGCCATGAAACTGTTACACCCAGCCAGTTATTACAGACAAAAGGTTTCTATGTTGTATAAGACTTACTAGCTTTGTGTAAAGATCAACCACCAATATACATACATGCTGTATGTTATCATCAAATTCAAATAAAAGTGATATTTTTATAATACTGATCATTAATAAATAATGAATTAAGCATTAGTCATCATTTATTATTATTCAATGGTCTTAGTAGCAGCTACTTGATTGGTTAATTGCCTTGTCACTAATTAACTATCAATAATATAATGCAGTATTTTATCATTAATTACTATATGTTAACAATTGAATAAATTATTTACTTTAATTTACTTTAATTATTTACTGTACTACAACTGTGAAGCAAATCAATAATTTAGATTGCATTAGTGAACAGTTTGTTTTCATTTCATGCAATTAGTTTTTCCTTACATACCTTCTAATTAACTTTATATCCTGATATCACCAAAAATTTCTCAGTAGTTTTAAGTAGTGGTGGTATGGACCCATCTGGATTCCTCAGTAATCATAATATGTCGTCTGCAAATAAGAACAACTTTCTTCCTTCCTTCTTGGCCCCCTATCACCTCTTCAATTTCTGGATTTCAGAGTTGGCTCCTTTTCTGATATATGGAGTGAAGGACTGATAAGCCCCATATTTAAAAGTTGAGACAAGACCCCCAAAATTACTTTGGGATCTGCATTAATTCATGTTTGGAAAAGGTTCCATGTAGTTTACTAAATTTACGAATCAGACTTCATAACAGAACATCATTTATTAAGCAAAAACCAAGTTGGTTTCCAAACTAAATTTAGAACCACAGACCACATGTTTACACTGCACAATCCTATTGAAAAGTATGTGCACAAAAATAATGAAAAAATGTATGCATACTTTGTGGATTTTCAAAAACCCTTTGATTCAATCTGACACAATGGCCTTTTCTTTAATGAACTGGCAAAAAAAATGGAGGACTCCCTTGCGGCTGGACTGAAATTAGAAGACACTGAAATAAAATGTCCAATCTATGCTGATGACCTGGTTCTGCTGTCCCCACAAAAGAGGGGTTAGAGCAACACTGATGAAAATTGGAAAAATACTGTCAAACCTGGGCCCTGACAGTCAACCAAACCAAAACCAAAGTGCTTATTTTTCTGAAAAGGCCCAAACTACAGGGAAACAATACCAGTTTCACAATTGGAAACAACCTTATAGAACAAACAAATCATTATACATATTTAAGACTAAAAGGATCAAACACAGGAAATTTTAACTTGGCTGTGAATGAACTAAAAGACAAAGAAAAAAGGCCTTTCTATGCCATCAAGAAATCAATAAACAGTGAACTACCAATCAGAACCTCAAAATATTCAAATCAATCATTGAACCCATTGCATTATACGACAGCGAGGTGTGGAGTGCACACGACAAAATGGGACAAACATTCAACTGAAATCCTACATACAGAGTTCTACAAAAGTATCCTCCAGGAAGAAAAGCTACCAACTCTGCATGCAGAGCTCAATTAGGCCAATATTCTCAACTATTAAATATTCAAAAACAAGCCACACATTTCTGGAATCGTATTAAAACAAGTGACCCACTTTCCTTTTCCCATAAAGTCCTATGCTGTCGGGAGATCTGTCAGGCCCGTCTTCCTACTTATCCAGAAGTTGGGCGAACCGTCAACCATGAGGTCATTACACCACAACCACCTCAGCTTCAGAACACACACACTCAGAAAAGCAGAACTAAATTATGATGAAAGAAAAAGAAAAATACAGAGACTCATTTGCTGTATATTTATATCTTATGTCATCTTTACATACCTTCTATAGCCCCTCCTGTTCTTCATGCCCTTTTTTATTCTCATTTCTATTGTTAATTTTATTTATCTATGTTTATTATAATTGTATATTTTATGTTAAAATGCTTTGGTAATATGTTAATATGTTGGATTGTATGCAGTCATGCCAATAAGACCACTTGAATTGAATTGAATATTAAAGGTTAATTCAGTGTTTATCCACTCATCCAACTCACATTTTGAATACAAGGCCTGTAGTAGGTGTGAACCTAACTTGTTGTTTTAATCAACTGACAGTGAATGACATTGAGTTGCACTGTGCTGCCTTATCAGATCGGCCAGACGTGGTGAAAACTAGTCGAGTCACAGAAATATTTAAGACAAAAGAGGATGTTCTTTCATACAGTGTTCAGCCAGATGCTTGAAATTTTATTCGTATTTTATCCGAAAAACACATTCTTGATACCGTACAGTATGTCTAAATATCAAATCACTATCAAATCTCTGTCAAAATATAATAGCAAAATAGCACATTAAACTACCGATATGATAAAAGGGATGTACAAAACAGGTGTTTCAGTAATTCTTCAGTTTGACCTTTGAGACAATACAAAGACTTTTACTCATTCCTTTCCAATCCTTAAATGAATTAATGTCTTCAATGAATTTATGTTTGTATATAAATTTATTTGTGAGGCAGGCATACATAGCATACATCAAGGGGTTCATATGATTTTGGAAAGGTCTGTGCCAGTGCGCCTCCACCAGCTAAAGCCACAAAAATAGCAGGTGGAGGCGCAAGTGGATTTTTTGGACACCAAAATTGCACTGCGCCACCAGGTTTGTATCAACACTCCCCTCTGCTGTGCAAAGATGTGTCAAGATGTGAGCAGGATGGACACAATAGTGACATATACCACTGTAGGTAGGTAGCCTAAGCAGCCTGTAATCCATACAGATAAATACTTCAGTCTTCAGCTCTATTTTGATCTCTGTGTTATTCAGAATGGAACTATGTGGTGTACTACTACCCTTTTTTCTGCTACAACCAGTGCCATTACTACTTACACTGCTACTACTGCTTCTGCTAGAACTACTACTAAGATATGGCTTTTGCCATCACAGACAGGAGCCTCATGCTTTCTTTCTAGTTCATTTTATCACAAAACATCAAAAACTTATCTGGTGGAATGGTTCCCCCCAAGCTTTCAGGGCTACAGTGGGCTTTCAGGTGACGTAATACGCCTCCTTGTGGCCATGCTGGAAGCCATCAGCTCCTTACCAACAGCAGCTTTTGTCCCAACAGATTTTGTATCTAAATCCACAGCTTGGCTGTCTCAACGCTGTGAAATAGTCATGGTTCATTCCAATGCAGTTTTAAACTGGGAACTGAGCATTTCATCATGACATGACAAATATTTGCGGCACAGCTGGAACAGAGTTCGGTTTCACCATCCCACAGAATCAAAGAGCAGACTCACCATTTTGCATCAATATTCTGCAATCATACAGGTCAAAATCCTTTTAAGAAGAAATAGCAGATTCTCTACTGACATGAGCTAGAATGCAATGTAGCCACATGTTGAGTTCTGAGTAAGGGGCAAGACTCGCATTTCTTCTTTACTGGAAAACCTCTGGTGGCATAACTCATACCAATACAAATGTAGCCCTTCTAAGGATCTCAGACATTGGTTATCTGTTGGAGACACACATATGATGAGGAAATGTATGACTTTTCATTGCATTTCCTACAGTTCTACACAATTTAATATAATATTTAATATAATTTAGGACATCAAACTTCTGCAGCTGGATACTACATCAAATTGCTGTGTGATCAGCTCTCGAGCTTGAATGACGATGCATTTGGAATCTCTACATCTGGCATGGGGTCATCAGGTCATGCTTCTTGTAGCTGGGTGTTGACAGCCATGTTATACAGCACACTGCAAGCCATGACGATGTGGCAAACCGTTTCCAGCCAAACATATGTGGATACAGAAACTGTTAAATACATGAAAGGATGTATGCAGTCTGTTCACTTGCTGCAGTTTTCCATTGGCAGTTTCCATATTCTACCACTTGCTGCTACACGGTGGCATGGAAGCATTACAACTGTGTAAATGCGCAAATTCATAAATCCCACACTTGGCTTAGAAATAAGTGTATGCCTGAAGAACAGTTGTTAGTTTTGCTAAATAAAGTGTCCCACTCTAACTGAAGATCACTGTCCCATTCAACCAGCTGCTGTTAGGCTGAGAAGGCCCGTGCTGAATTGATTTTAAACACTACTAAACACATTTAAAGGAATACTCCAACATTTTGGGTAAAATACCCTTTTTCCGACTTACCCAGACTGAGACAAGATGTTTGATACTGTTTTCACCTCTGCACTCCACTGGGTAGCATTTCGTGTTAGCTTAGCATAAAGACTGAAGTCCACAGGAGTCATTAGCCTAGCTCCATCAAAGTGAAGAAATAAACCTTACAGCAGCTCTGAAGTTGTCTTATTTACACAATGTATCATGTGCATTTGAAATACAATGCACGTCTTGGATTTAAAAAATAAAAAATAAAAAAATGAAAACGAGGGCCATTGTACAAGTTGGATGGCAGGAACTATAGATGGTAGGAACTATAACCACTGAACACGTGTGTTCATTGGTTATAGTTTCTACCATCTAACTTCTCCTAAGACTCTCGTTTTATGAAAAAGTAAAAAAGAAAAAAGGCGTTTATCTCATCACGTGTAACACAATATGATAAGACAGCGTTGACGGAGCTAGGCCACAGACCCACTGCCCAAAATGTTGGAGTATTCTTTTAATAAATTAGTTGACAGATAAACAGCATTATTATTTTAGAAGGGCTTCCAATATGCCGTCAGTTGCATATTTCCACTGCTCAGTTTCCCTGAACAAAGCTAAGAAAACAGCACCGCTATCCTCTGTTCAGGGGACCAACGTGGTTGCCTGGGCTGTGTCCAAAACTGAGGAGGTTAGTGGCCTGTGTTGCTTGGTGTTAATGGGGGTAATAGTGTAGTGGTGGGAATGTGTTCACACCAGAGTAAATACTTCCCAAGGCTACTAAATTATGCAAATATCGTGCTTGTCCTACTGTGAACACATGAAGCTGCTATGCGCTCGTAAACATTTCAACAGCCCGTTCCGTTAGTTCTAAATAGAAGGTGTTTCACTAACTCCTTATAGCCAGCAGAGGGCGCCAGCGTATCGACAAGCAGGTTGACGGAAGTTTCTCCACAGACAGTAGGCTGAGAAACTTAACCCAGAGTTGCGGAGTTGTGATGGTCACATGGTGTTGTGGTATAATAGTCCAAATGTCTGAGCGCGTTGTTCATAACAGAGCTGACTGTCTTTACCTCTGCGGCAGTGACAGGTTCGGTGCATTCATTCATTACCTCGCTGACCTTCATGCAGTTTCATGCCACTTGGACACTGACAGCTTACGGATTTGAACGAGGGGAGGAGAGTGGACTTAAAGAGGAAAACGCAACTTTTTGAGAGAGATTATGATATACTCGGGCCTGTGATTGTTATTTCCAGTTGACAGCTGACAAGGTGAGAGATGGGGAGGCTTTTGCTACTTTTGCTACTCTTTTTCTTTTCTTTTTTTTTCTTTTTTTTTTTTTGGGCTACAGAATTGCTGCCCTTTGTGCTCAGTTTGAACAGGTTAACAGCATTTGTCCTGCACCTGAATAAATATAGCATTAAACTACCACATGATTTATTTATGGTGGATTCATTGTTGTTTGGCCAGGTGATGGCTTGGTTGGCATCCATTTGAAATGTTGCGGTTAAGCTTGGTGACAACAATTTCACAGCTGGTATCTTATGTTAACATGGTGTGACATAGATCCAACAAAAGACAGGAACGTTTTTTTTTTTTTATGGAGTTCATACACCAAAGCTGATGCTTTATATTTCAGCACTCATGGATGAACTATTTCCTCTTTTAATTAACCGAGAAATAGGTTAATGTTGCACATGGATGACCAAGCATGGGATGCCTGCATACTGTATGTGCAGAGAATGCTGCCTTCGAGTGCTGCTCGTAAGCCCCTATTTTTAAAACTGAAATGGTAAACACGACTTTTCAGCTCTGGTGGGTGGGAAATAACAAAATACTTATTTTTAGTGGTGTTTTAGTAACATACTGCTAGACTGTGGTGCAATAACAAAATTAAGAGGACAAATCAATTACATGCACAAAATCAATTACATGTCAGATGCATGTAATTGATTTTTGCAATTACTTAGTTAAACCATTTCTATAGGCTACTCTTCGCTATATCAACGTCAAATCTCTGCAACTGGGACACCATGGGAAATTCACACTTTCCTTGTAGTATTTACCACTCCTATCAATTGTTTGTGTATTCTCAAACGGTAATACTCATGTTTCCGACAGTACCTGAAGGCAGCAGCAGACCACACGCGCTGGGTCCTGCAGCACAGCCCACGACATATGACATACCTGTTTTCTCTCTTTGTGAGCTCTCTCTCTCTCTCTCTCTCTCTCTCTCTCTCTCTCTCTCTCTCTCTCTCTCTCTCTCTCTCTCCATCTTTCTCACTTCATCTTACCTTCTATAAACTGCTAACCAGGGATATCGGTGCACTAAAGCCTATATGGCAAAGCCACTGCATCCCGTTAGGACGTAGATTTGTGGCCTACTCATTAGACCACAAACCACATTTGATAAGACTGCTATAAGCCCCCTAGGAGCAAAATAGCCATACTCACATTCTCATTCCTTGTGGCCAAATGTAGCCTGAATGAATCATTCAGACTTGTGCAAGAGCACAAAAGATTCCCTGTACACAAGGAGAGCTTTGAGTCTTGGATTTATTGTAAATTTGATAGTAAAGTGGCAATGCAAGTTTGTTTTTTCCCAATGTACTGCACAGTCTCTGTCACTGTGCAAACCCTGCTTTTGAGGGAGCATGTAGACTACAATGTATCTTCTCCAGTACAAGTTGAACTGCCAACCAGACAGTGAAGACTTTTTCCAGCAGAGTGTAAATTGTGCACAGTATATGCTATCTCCCAAAGATTCTAGATTGGCACCTCAGTCAAGCTGTAGGAGTTGCTCCTGCAAGGACCAGGTCAGGGTTCTTCATTCAGTGGGTTTATGTGGATAGTTGCAATCAGACTTAAGTCTTCAGAGCGATAGGCCAAGGATAAGATTTAATTGGACTCTGTCTTTGTCCCAGTATACATGACTCAGTCAAAGAAACCATTTACTGATACATGTAACCTGTGCCAGCATCTGATGAAGACGTTCTTCCAGTTGATAAGAAGAAGAGAACTTCTTCCAGTTGACCTTTTGCATCACATAACAGAGGAAAAATAGAGGAAGCGGGACTGCTGGGGACGTTTTTGAAAAGTTCTTGTTTTTTGTCTGCCCATGTATCTAAGGATGTCCAAGTTCTTCAGCTGCAACAAAATGAAGACCGTCTCCTCGTCTGTCCAAAAATGCAACGTTTTTAGCCCTATAGCATTCCCCTTGATACCTCCTTGGCTTTGCATTCAAACTCGGGGTCAAATACCTGTGGCATGGAACACCTAACCTTCAGAACATGCACAGAATGCCTAGGCCAATTGTTGGCTCATTGATGTGTTTACATGCTGTAGTAAATTGATCGCCAATGGCATTATCTAGGTCTCTTAATCCGACTCAGGAAAAATGTACTTGGTATGATTTCAGTCGGACTAAAATGTTTACATGATCTTTGAAAAAGTCGATGTATTGTTTTAGTCCAGCTAAAACCGAACTTTTAAAAAACATGTAAACCCGCTGACTCACTTTGCATCCCTGGATTCTGCGGATTCAATTCATAAGGATGCATGGAGGCACCGCCACCAGGATTTGCACCCTGCAGTCTCTGCAGTGGTGGGCTGGTGTTCATCTGCTGTAGTAAAATGCAAAAGTACCCTTTTGCATTGTTCTCTTAAAACTGCAGTTTCGTCGTCTTCATGCTACATTATTGAATTTTCAATTACATGATGATCTGAAGAGTTATGTTTTCCTCAGCACTGATGTCATTCCTTAGCCATTTTTTGTGAAGCTGGCAAATCTGAGAGTGTTCAGAACCATTTAGCATATTTCTTACCAGTTTATATTCGACTGAACTGCCTTACTCTTTAATGAGTGAAATGACACTGAAATTAAATTACTACTCCTTTTGCTTGGGGACCACTTGCACCACTTGATTAGGACCTCTCAAGTTCCCGGGACCCCACTGTGGGAACCACTGACCCACAGTAAACATGAAACTTTTTAGCCATCCATCTACAAAGAGAAAATGTATTCTGCTGGAACTAGGCTTATGAAAACATGAGATACTGGGGAGGTCTACACTGCAAAAAAGCCAACTTGTATTTTTTGGCCTAAAACAGTAATTTATGTTGATAAAACTTGAAAATATAAATTATTGACATTTAAGACAACAATCTAAGTTAGCACAACAAAGCAAGACAGTTGTATGCTCCAAAATAATTTGGTGAGTTGTTAATACTTAAATCCTTACGTTGTGGTTCAATACAAGGGACAACAGTTCTGCCAACTCATTTTTCTTTGTTGTGAAATGCGGCAAAGCCAACTTTCCGAGTTGGCATTTTTCACTTCAAATATCCTGGCTGTGTGCTGCTGCAAGGAGCTGGAGTGCTGCTGCCTCGGGGTGAAGTCTGCACAGGTAAGTTTTAAACAACCCTTAATTTAATTTATTTTAACGTTAAATCATACGGGTATTTTATTTTGAGTTGTCTCGTAATGGAGAAAGCGACCTACACATTTTTAATATTTAAACACAAGGCTTTTCAGTCCTTAGCAGCTAGCAGCTAACTGATGCTAGCAGGGCTGCAGCAGTTAAGCCAGTAACATTAGGGCAAATCCTATTCAAATATAATGGCATGTTGTCTTCTGACTGGTTGGTATTGTGTTAATTCATGCTCAACTCAAAATTGTGGTCGTAACGTTAGCCGAACTTTTATTTCATCTTTCTTAAATGTTGAAGGTGTTATTACACAGGGTAATAACAGTCATGCTCGGTCTCTGCTCAGCCTGGATCAAGAGGTGAATTCTAGATGTAGTAATTTAATAACGCTGAAAATTATGGATAGGTTTAGGATTAGGGTCATCTTCTTGTGACAAACCCTCAGAATAAATGCATGGGTTTCTAAGGGACACAATAGCACAAACATGATGATCAATGATCAAAGACATAAAATTACTCAGATAT
>OMLF01012667.1:9256-33403 GCA_900302615.1 Holocentrus rufus | reverse complement strand
TTGGCCTACAGATACGGAGAGTATACACTAAAACCCGGTGCTGCCTCAATGGTTATGTTCAACTTTCAGGAGGAACTTCCTACTGAAAGAGAGTTCTTCTTCTTCTTCTTCTTCTTCTTCTTCTTCTTCTTCTTCTTCTGCTTCATCTTCTTCTTTTTCTTCTTCTTATTCTCCTTCTTTTTCTTCTTCTTCTTCTTCTTCTTCTTCTTCTTCTTTTAAACAACAGATAGCTATATTATATATACTTGTAAGTAAAACATATGTCAGAAAAAATATCAGTTAATTGAGGGTACTGCCATTATACTCTATCACCAACTGTTATTCTGTTAATTATGTAAAAAAAGAAAAAAAATTGCATTGCATGTTTTAGTGTAACAGATGTGAAAGCCCGTAGCATTGAAGTTAAACACATTGGCACATGATAGGTCTTCAGTTCAGTTTACCAAAATACCGTACCACTGAACACTGTGATGAGAAAAAAGATTTTACAACTTGTTTGGTATGACATCCCCTGTATAGTCCAATGGGTTAGGTGTTTCACTCTACATTTTCATTTATCTATACTGACATGTACAAGTCAAGAGACAGAGCGAGCAGAAAAAACAAGAACAGGACTCCCTGACATGTGGGGTGTGGAGATTGTAACACCCTTGATGCGACAATAATGGAAACAGTATTCAATCTTCTGGTCGTGTCCACAAAACAAATAAACGCCGGCAACACCCAACATAAACACACACACACACACATTCTGCTTGAAAATACACCTCGTAAATAACCACGCCATCCTTGGTAGAGCTTAGCCTTTCAAATTTGCCATCTGGAAATTGGTAAAGGAAAAATAATAGCCTCTCAACCAAGAAAATCACATTGTGAAATATTTATTATTCCAAAGTGCCGCTGTATACTCAGTTTTCATGAGAGCAGCAGGATGGATAAAAATCTATCGTAGGTGTTGGTGTCTGACTAGAATCCAGGTCAAATCCCACTGTTGGCACACAGTTAAGCCCTCAAGATGAACAGGCAGATCAGTAATGAGAAGAAACAGAAAGAGAGAGAGAGAGAGGCAGATACCTGGTGGTAATAGCCCACATCTCTGCGATACGCCATCTGAAAACAAGAGAAATTGTGTTTAAGAGGCAGGGCACAGTTTCATCAAGCTGCTTTTCTGGCCATCTTAAGTGAATGTGTATTCTCTTTCTCTACATGTGCGCGCGCGTGTGTGTGTGTGTCGGTGTGTGTGTTGGTGTTTGTCTATGTGTTTGTGTAAGCTAAAGGTTCAACGTTGAAGATTGTCTTTATTATCTTTTCAGGGAAAATCTCCTGACCATGCAGTGAAACAAATGATGCAGATGGAACAAAAGAGATGCTGCAGTAAAGCATGTAATATAACAATTCAGTAATCTGCACCGACCAAAATGTCACTCTCACAAAAGTCACCCAGACCCTCGGCACCCATTGACACACACATAAACAATCTGCACACTCAGAGGCTCATACACATAAACCTTATGTGAAATATTATAAACAGATAGATAAATCGATAGATCTGTAATAGATTTGTAGTGGATAGATAAATAGATGATAGACCTTAGCACGAGGGTTGAGGTTGCCAATGGCATCAGCTTTAAAGTCATTCTTGTTCTTCCTGCAGAGAACAGCTGTGATGATGATGATGATGAGTGTTACTACGCCAATTGGTGCCAACACTGCAGCGATGATCCACAGGTTGTTCGGAGGGTTCTTGACCACAGCTGAAAAAAATAAACACATTTTCTTCATCATGACTTCATCGTGCGGCACGCTACACAATCTATGGGCTCTATTTCCGTGAATCAAGCTGCAGACACAGGTGGCGGTTCAAATTTATGGCACAAACTCATTTGGGCGATATATTTTTAGAAATTTCACAACCTGAGCCACTGGTGTAGTGAAGGTGTAGCAGTAAAATAGGTTGAATTTGGAGGAATACATTATCAGTATGTGTGGTAGGGGCTGGCATCAGCCATGACCAATCAAATCGGCTCTTCTCATCCCCTTTAAAAGCAGTGCAATCCCCGCCATGGCACAGGATGCTGTCAGTTTTGTAATGGAGAGGAGAGTCCAGACCAGCTTCTCCCAAGAGATAACAAATGTTCTTATTTAGGAAATGCAGTCAGTATGAATGAATCAATACACAGCATCTGAATTTATGGCTCCCAAAATATGCTGCCAAGGGCAGATGATGTCCCTTTTTGAGGTAAATTCACATTTCTGGAGAAAGTGAATGCCCAGTCACCATGTCTTCCATGCATAATGATGCTGACATGATATTTTGGAAAACAATGATTCACACAATAACAAGATGTGCAGTTACAGCCTACGCTGTAGTACAGTAAAATTTTTCCCCAGTCAGTTGCCTGTATTTTGTTTTACTTTAGCGATTAAAAATCCAATTCGTCGTATTTGACTATGCTTACATGTGCTGCCATTGTCAATACTGTGAGAAAAGCAATAGTCTGTTTAAAAGGCTTACATAATTATATATACTGACAGCTCCCCATACTAATCCCGTTTACATGACTTAAGTACCTTTTTTCTTTAATCTGAAAAAAAACAAAAAAAAAAGAAAAAAACAACTTACACACACATGTTCCCTGTCCTGCCACTATCAAAGTTAACCCAAACAATCACTGCCATGATTGTCCTCCATCCCACCAGGTTGTCCATCACACCCATAAGCCTTTCTCTACACCAATTAAAAATTCAATGCTTCAGGCCCTACTTTTGGGAAACCCATTGTAAAGGGGATGGTGCATGCATTTGTTGCATTCCAGCAACCCAGCATGTTTGGATGAGGACACAGAGTGAGGATTAGTGATGATTTGTACTGTATAAACTTGAAAGTCGTGTGGAATTGCCTGCCAAATTATACCTAACCATTTTTTTGTGCACAAAAGCGGAGAAATTTGTGTACCTATTTTACAAGAGTCTGGTGAATATTTAATCTAGGTACCAACTTTAGACAATGCCTGTGTCATTGTATGTAATTGCATGGCGCTTTGAAAATGTGCAAAACATCCCTCAAATTAGAGGCTACAGATGGAATGAACATACCAGTCATGTTGCCTTCAGGTGACAATATGAACTTAATCAACCATAGGGGAAGACCTTATACATCCTACAAACAGATGTGGATGACAAGTAATCAGCCAATACAGATGCTGCCTGACTGGCATTATTTTTTTAATCGTATTAAAATCACACTTTTGATGTGTAATTAAATGTGCCTACTGGTTGAAGAATTTAGATCAAGGTGAAACAGGCAAGCATAACATACATAATAATGCATATGATATTGCAAGGTCTATGTGCCAATATCCACCAATTTAAGCCCTGAGAATAGCACAGAACGCCTGCGTTTGTGCAGGTGTTTTGTGGTCTGAGGTGTTGAAGCTGCTTGTATATGTTTGGACACCAACATTGCACCCAATTTGTATCGAAAGTTCCCTCCAGTTGCTCACTGCCCATTATGGCACAAGCAATGTCATAGTAAGCCACAAAATTACAAAATTGATGCCAAGTGGGAAAAAAATCTTGCAACCTTGCTTGCACAAAGTCACTGCACTTGATCAGGGCACAAAAACAGAGCTCTGCATGATAAATGACAAAAGTTATCTGTGCATGTGCCTGAGCATAACACGTAGTTGTATGTAAGTGTCCTGATCACATTATAAAATACATGAATTAAAGCTTAGAGAATGTATCTTGTTCAATGCAAGTACAATGCAAAGCATACATTTGCCTACTTAAACATGCAGATACATCCGTCACACCCACACTGACTAACAGACACGGCGTGAAGCCCAACCTGATACACAGGAAGCCTGATTCAGCTATTGTAGGCAAAAATCTATAAGAGAATGCAGTATACTCTCTTTCTCTCTCTCTCTCTCTCCATTGACCAAGCTTGCCTCTTCCTCTCTCAGCAATGAAGAGCACTGCAGCTCAAACAAACAATGTCCTGCCTGGAGCATTTCGAAGAGATTAAGAAGCAAAAAGCTTTCTCAACCCTTTCTTCCCTTCCCCTCACCGCAGTACCATGTCTTCTTTCTAAACTCAGTGTGAGTCATGTATTTCTGTCTGCCTGTCTGTCTATCCATCTGCCTGCTTGTCAGATGTTACCGGGATGCTGTGCTTACGTTCTGCTTGCAGTTGGACAAAGTAGCCCAGTGTGAGTGCCATAGTCTGAGAATCCACTGTGTTCAGGACCTTGGCAGCAGACGTGCCTGGTAATGGGATGCCATTTTGCTGGACATAGTAGGTCATCTCTGCTGGGTTCTTTAACCCTGTCACCCTCCGGATGCTCACCATCTGATTAGAAAAGAACAACGATGAAACAAGTCTGCCTGAAGTACACTGAATATAAATTCAAGATGCCACTGAATGGCTTGGCTCTTTGTTACGTTTCAACAAGGAAAACCAAGCAAATTTGAGAAAATGGAGCATAAGGCAAAACAATATGTTTAGTTTTGTAGTCACTTGAGAGCAAATGCACAAGCACCATGGAGGATACTACATCCTATTTTGTTACTAAAACATTCAACCTGGCTTGTTTTGATGCACAATTAGCAGATTATGAGCAGAAAATTCCCTAATTATCAAGGGCTGACCACAAATAATCATGCTTGTGCATGCAGAAATATGAGTGTGTGCATCCACTTTCAACTTCATCATGAAATATTTATATTGTAAGAAATAAGCCAACATAAACATTGGATTACTGCCTTCATTAGGCTACTGACTCATAAACACATGCCAGGGCATTCAGGTAAAGATGTCAGAAAAATCATCTACAGTGCTTCAGTGTTTTTATTCTGTAACAGCAAGCATTGTAGTGCTAGAAGAGTTCATTCTTCCAGAGAGATGACGTCCCCTGTGGGCCACCGCGCCGGTGCTTCAATCTTACCTGGACAGTGTAGCTGCCCACTGTGGTAGCTCTCTTGAAACGAGTACCCTGCTGGCCTGCCACCATAAACAGCTCTGCTAGCCGCTGCTCCATTAGACTGGCAAAGCTTTGGTATTGCCCCTCCAGGCTAAAGTTATCCACATCCTGAATCACTGGAAATGGAGATGAAAAAACGGGATGGGCCAGATGGATGGACAGAAAGGAATTAAAGAGGTAATGTGGGGAAACAGAGTCACACAAGGGAAGTACAGAAAGAGGGGAATTTAAATTTTGAGAGGGGTGGTGAGTTCGTAGGTGACACGCAGTTCCCAACCAGTTCCAACAAGTTCCAACACTGCGTTCCAACATTTCAACTTGGGAAATACTGTGAAACTATGTGTTTAATATTTTAATGTTAAATTGTAGAGTAAAATACAAAATATATTATTGTATTTCCTTTTTTTCTGGCTTACCTATATTTTCCTACTGACCCCGGACACCAACCATGCTATAGCTTATTTTGCTACAGCTTATCATGCTAGTAGCCATTTGATCTCTCTGCTGTCAACTGTGTTTTAGAACAGGAGAGGGCACTTTTCACTGCGGTCAGTTATGTTGACCAGGCTAAAGCTGTGCTCAGCCACTGCAGCAGGGGAGAGTAGCTTTGGCTTAGCACCAAAGACTGTCTCTGTTAGCGCTTAGCAGCTGAACTAAACTATTGAGGGTGACATTGTATTTAATTTGGAGTTTTTGAGTCTTTCTGGAATTCTGTCCTCATTTTGCTGTTTCTGTGCTTCAAGCGGGATATTTGAAGAAAGCAATGCAGGAAATCGTTTGTCCATTTTAAGTGTTTTTTTCTCTAAGAACCTGTTGTTGACAACATGTCATTTTTTTCTTTTCCTGTCAAGGTAATTATAACGTTAGCATTAAGATGCTGGTTTATGCTTTGTAACTACACTGACAATATTAGAGGCAATGGCTATGTAATTTCTTCTGCTCCTGTGTCTGCAAAAAAGCTTTAATCTAGTGAGTCAAACAATTTTCCCATCCACTGTCACTGGAGCCACCCCCTTGACATGTTAACATGAATTGTGCAGGACTCACAAAACAAATTTACATTGAAAGAACAACTAATGCACAAAGAACAATAAATTAACATTCTATTGATGACAGTGCCTTATTTGCACATCTAATGCTGGGTTCAGACAACAAAAATTCAGCCAATTTGTTTAATTTCTTATGACAGAGAAATTGCCAGTGTCATGCCCAAATCTCATTATTGGGCCAATTCTAAAAACCTTTGTCCCTATCAATCATTTAGACCCAAAAACATGGGAAATAGGGCCCAGGTTTAAAAATATCAGAATTATCCTTTAAACCTGTGTGTTAATCTGTGGAAAAGTACTTTCCATTAAGGCAGTAAAAAAAGAGGAGGAAATAGGGGGAGGCAGAGGGGAACAACTTATTTGGCCTAGTTCAGATCAGCAGACAAAATGGGGAAATCTGGGCAAGGGAAGTAAAATAGAAGCTCCCTCCCTCAATAAAATACAAAACAAAAGGTACCACCAGCTCGAGACCTTGGTGTGTGTACATGTATGTACACACTCCATAACACTCCATCTTGCTAATGTTCTCCCAGGTCATTGCTATGAACGAGAATGTGGTCTTAATTTGTTATGTTTAGTAAGGGTTAAAAAGCAATAATCCTGGTCGTACATCTTGTTCAGTGTGCGCAAATCCCATTACCTGCGGGATGACCTTGAAGTGACTGGGCCTCTCATCCCAGTAAGTGCAGGGTTAAGAGCCTATAGAGTCTGATCTAAAAGGCCTGTCCATTACATAGCAGAGTGGGTGCCCTTGAACACTCAGAGATGTGTTCAAGCTGTACTATATATATACTCACATCTAAAGCCAGCACTGCTAACACAAAAAAATAAAAAAATAAAATAAAAATAATCTGAAAATTCGCATTACTCTTATGAATTGCAACAGTGGCAAAGATACAAGGTTTTTTACAGATTAGTCGTGGTTCTCTCACATCTAGCTTTGTGAAAGTTTATCATGTTCCATTAAACAGAATGAATCATCAAAAATCTCCACAACACCTAACAAATGACTATGTGAACTCTGTTTAGGATGGATTTTTCCTTTGAAGCAAAGTTATCACACAAGACAATGTTCACTGTGGGGTCAGAGGTGATCATGAAACAACTTATTAATACCACACAAACCATATCAATGACCTCATATTAGCTGCAAGTGCACAACAAAAACAGTCATGTGCTCTACAAGCAGTTGCTGACAGCCTGTTCAGACTGTTGTCACAAGTAGCAAGGAATGCCTCAGTGGAAAACAACTTGTCAAAGCTGTGCTGCAAAAGTATCTTAAACAATTAATGAAGTCACTGTAGCAAGAGAGGATCTAAAGGGGTTCTTTGTTATCTGATATGGACACATAACTGATATGCCATAGTTACTTCTCTCAATATTTAATATAAAGATGTGAAACAGTGACATTCTTACCTGTGATAACCCAGAAGTCTCTGGTGGCAATGGAGGTGTTCAGATTGTGGTACTCTAGGGCTGCAAAAACAAGAAAACAAACTCAGTCATTCTTCTTCTCATTATAAAACATCAACATCATCTGTATTAGCAAACTATTCATCTTCAGCCAAAATTGTATTGGTTATCATTAACAGACTTATCTACCAAAATTCTACATTTGATATTATCTAAAAGTAACCAGATGAAGTTTTAACTTGAAAATCAATCATGGTATAGGCCTACTCAGGCAATGAGTGTATTTTCTGACTCACTTTAGATTGCACCTTAGATAGTCTAAAATCTCTTTGGGTGTAAAAGTTAAAATCTCAATCTATGGACCTTAAGTTTGAGTTTGCTTTTGTTTTTTGTTGTTGTTGTTGTTGTTGTTGTATTTCATTTCATATTCAAATCTAATTGATAAATTGTGTTCAGGATATGCTCGAGAGAATTTCAACTTATTCAGAGATTGCACAGCACTTTTCACAAACTGATGTTTGGGGTGAGGTGGGGGCTGGTTATCAGTCACATGCATTTAACTCCTAATTGCTTTGATTGGCATGAGATAAACTTGAAACCTTTATTTAGACAGAACAACATACAGTAACAAACACCTGTTATCTGGCCTTAAAAGGAATTCAAGCTGTCAAGAGTCAGGCTGGACAAGCCTTTAGGACCAACAAACTTCAGGTTATTTGCATAATCCTGGTTCTCTAAGTAGCAGGAGTAAGCGTCTCACTCTGGGTAACACCCCTTGCATGCACTCAAAAGAAGCCTTTTATTGCATTCGATTCAGATTCAGATACTTTATTGATCCCTGAAGGGAATTGGGAATTGGGAATTGGACGGCCCTGATGATGTGTATGCCATAAGAGGCCATCAACCCTTCCCCTATATAAAGGGCTGACATACCGTCAATCACTATTCAGAAAATGAACACACCTCTTCCTCACTTCACACCAGCAGGGAGGATGCTCTGGTGAGACACTCACTCATGATAGAGAACTGGGCTTATGCAAATAACCTAAAGTGCACTGAGTGGGCCAACGAGGGTGCTGTAACATCTAGGCTGTAGTATAGCAAAACTAAGAGCTGAAGATCAGCTAGCTGCCGTATAGATGTCCTCAATAGAGACCCTCCTGAAAAGTGCACATGATGATGCCAAACCAGACCTGCTGGAGGCTGTAAGCCTCTACTAGAATGAGCAAGAGCAATAGCCCCCAATTTTCATTGGGAAGGCCGTTGTTTTGAAACCGCTGGCACTGTGAACTGTATCAATAACATTCTGTGGAAGTCCCACCACTGTCAAATTAGACCTCTCAGAGGTCAAACCCAAAGAGCCAGTTTCTCCAGGTAAGGATGGAACTATTCTCCCCACACTGAGACACCAGATCTCTGCAGAGTGGTAGTGGTGCCAGCTGAACACAAAGGAATTGTTTTATGTCCACTAACCAATGCTTCCCGGTCCAACGCGGGGGTGTCAAAATTAAGGGTAGGCCTCCTCATGGACTCTCACCAGAGTCAGAGATATTAGAGTGACTGGAGGAAAAGCATGAAGGAGAACATGGGCCACTTGTGTGCCAACACATCCACTACCAGAGGCAGCATCTGATCGTGTAGTGATAAAAACATGAGACACTGAGCAATCTCTCAAGTCGCAAAGAGATCTACCCCTGCCCAACTGTAACTCTCCCAAATCATTTTTATCACCTCCAGGTGCAACCTCCACTCTGCATAAAGCGTGTTGCCTCTTGAGAGCAAATCCGCCTCCAAATTCATAACACCCTGTACATGAGTTGCTCTCGGAGACTGAAAATGGGCCTAACTCCATAGAACTAGTCTGTGCTAATGTGTTTACCCTGGTGGACCTGAGCGTCCCCCCCTCCTGCTTGTTGATATATGCCACCACTGCAGTGTTGTCTGACCTGGCTAATATGTGGTGGCCCTCCAGAAAAGAAGGAAGTGTTGTAGAACCAGATCCACAGCCATTAGTTCCATACAATTTATGTGAATAGTATAGTGGAGTGCTCCACTTGCCATTCGTTGACCTGCCTTCATAAGTCCCTGGACATTGCACTCTTTTCCACATTTATCATCACAAAAAGGCCACAATGGAGAAGCAGATACTTGTAAGAAACCTCCTGAAAGACGAACCATTGATATTTACTGTGTAGGGGGTATATGGGAATGTGGAAACACCCAGCTTTCAGGTCAACTGACACCAATGTCCTGTACAGTGTACAAAACACAGAAGGGATGCATGTGTCAACAGTCTGAATTTGTATTTCCTGACATATTGTTCAAGGCCCTAAGGTCTAAAATAGCTTAGAGCTCCTCACACCCCAAGTGAGTGGAGGAGCTTGCTGACCCTCTTGCGGGCCGGCTTTGGTTGCCCCATTGGCTTCTTTGATCAAGGAGTCTTGGTATGTGGGAGTGGCCTTTGGAGCAAACTGTGCCATGGTGAGTTTAGGGATCCTCTAGCAAGGTGTGAAGCATGCCAGTGCTTGTGCAAACAAGCAGCCCTGCGTTGCCTGGCTAGGCCTTCCTGGGCAGGCAGAGATCTAGAGGTTCACTTTCCCTACTGCTGAGCCAAAGTGACCTTAGGGGACAACAGGTGTAACCAGGAGATATTCACTCTCACTAGTGGGTTGGTAAAGATTTAGCCACCTGCCTCTTTCTTACAGGACCATCAAGCCCTCTGGCCTGGACTGCCACTTTTTGGAGGTGTAGGCAGTGGTCAGTAATGATGCAAATCTCCTCCTACAATTTCACATCTGACTTCACTGTCATCTCTTCCTCCAGCTCTGCCTGGGAGGCCATAAGAAGTGAAAACGCATTCAGGCTTGGACAGTGAGGGCAGCTGGTTTGTAGCTTTTGTCCATTAGGCTGGACTAGGGCAGGGAGGACCCTGATACCAACATAGGAGTCTTGCGGTGAAGGTGGGGTTAGAGGCCACAACTGGTTCCACCTGCGGCGTGTGACGCAACCCATGCATGTTTTCTTATGTTTTCTTCTTCACCTTGTGCAGCTTTTTCCTGTCATAGCAAGATCTGTCTGTCTCCGCTTACAGGGTGGGCCATGCAATATTGAGCTTCACGCACTTTCTTTAACCGTGTTCATCACAGAAAAACAAAGGTTCTGTCACTGTGGGTGCCTCTCGCTGTGGCTCCAAGCAGGCAGCCAGATCCTTCTCCCAAAAAGCTGTAAGCAATAACACCGCAGGCCAAGCAATCAGCCCCTTCTGACTGACACATTTTGAATGGGTACTGCACTAGTTTCTTTAAGGAGGGAGAGAGTCTTGAGGATTTTAAGAAGTCTCAGATGTCAATCAATAACTTAACTCCTTCTTTGAAGTATCAAACATTTTCACACCAAAGTTAAGTGGGAAAATTTCTGAATGTCCAAACAGCCTTCATTAGTTAACAATGGCTTAGGCTTTCAGAAATTTTAAACATTTCCTTTAACCCCTTACTACGTGCTGTTCCCATCAGTGGATTCATTATTGCTTTGTTCAAACTCACAGAACTTTATTTTAATTTCAAGTGGAGATCTCAAGGTTTCAAAAGACACCAACTAAATCCTGCTGATTTACCAGGAAATGTTTATAAAATGATGCACAAGATATCTGGATATTCTATTTGATGTAATAGTGTAACCATAAAAACATGATGTCATGGGTTAGATTCTTTCTATTAACTATTAATTGTGATGTAGCACTGCAACCAGCAGATACAAAATATTGTGACATATAGAAAGAAAAAAAATTCAAACTCTGAAGTTACTTAAGGGGAAATCTGAGAGAAAGTCAGGTATTAAGGGGTTAAGATGCATTTAACATTTGCTTGTTAATCATTTCTACAACCACTCTAGTGTACATAGTGGGCACAGAATTCCTGGTATGTTGAGTCTAAAGAAAATAGTCCTCAGAAGCAGTTTGCATTTCATTACTGCGATATTTTAATGCATTTTAACTGATGTAACATCAGAATTATTTGACAGGAAAAGGAATCCCATATTGTACAGGGTGGATGTGAAAACTAGGACTATGGCTGGCGCTAGAGAAACTGGAACTGCATTTATATAGCACATTTCTAGTCTGTCAACTATTCAAAGTGCTTTACAACGTCTGCCTCACATTCATTCATTCACACCCACATACACTGATGGTGGAGGAGCAGTTCATACTTGTCTGCCTGGTCTTCTGCCAAAATGTTGGTTGATCTGTGACCAGATGCCAACACACACACAGTACTTTGATGATGTAAGTTACATGGTGAAGGCCCTGGGAAGCTGGCACCATCTCTTTAGTCTTTTTGTTTATGATCTGCAGGTCGGAGCTCTCGTCCTCCTTTTGGTTGAACCTACCCATTGTCAGAACTAGAATTTGTATTGACTTATACAAGTTGTCTATTCAAAAAATATGTTCCTTGTTCTTTTCCTCTTGGAGCCTTGGAATTCAACAAAATCTTGCTGTCCTATGGCAAAGACACTGTAGTTGTTCTGCTTCCAACAGCTGGAACCTAAAAAGTGAAATATGACACAATCTTACAATTTAGAATCAGATTATCCATGTCATGGATAATCATGGATATCATGGATTTATAGATATTTTTAGTACTATTATACTGTACAGAATTTTCTGTGAAAATGAAAATGTGGAAACAAAATAATGTGATATGATAGTTTGGCCATATTGCCTAATCCTAATCCATATTTTTTGTTAAAATGCTTAGGTCAGATGTAAAGGATTAAAAATTATAATTGTACTTTTATCATAATTAAAGAATAATACTTGCTTTTCCCCTTCTGGAAGCAGGACTTCCAAAGTCCTGCTGGACCTTCCCCATGATGTCTTTTTAGTAGTCTCAGACTACACTACAGGCTACACAGGTACATTAGGACTAATGTGACTTGGGAAATAGCTACCAGAAAAGCATGGGTTATTACATAGCATCTTATTAAAATGGAAACTTTGAACATGTAATTTAGTCAGTCTGGTTACTAATTAGGGTTATAGATGAACAATTAAATTTGATATGGCAATTTGCCTTAGCTGAGCTGGTTTATTTATAGATTACATTGCAATCTAATACACAGCTTTAAGGTGAAAAATTAACACAAGCCAAATGCATGTCATATTGAGCTATGGTTGGTGCATTTATACCAGACACTTTGGGTCATAGCCAAACAATATTCTGGGATATGGCTCAGTTAATTTAAATATATCAATTTGACTGGTAAAACAAAGTGTCTGGTGTCTTAATGTGGCCTGCTGCCTGAAGTATTGCTTTCTAGTGAATTTATTCTGCAAAATTTGTAATAGAAAAGAGAAGGACTTAATGGCAAATCTGTCTATCCTCTCATCTCAATATCCTGCATCTATAATCTGCAGGCTCTGCATCTGTAAAGAAAGAACTTGCTCTTAAGGTTGCCTCTGAGAGGTGTGAGCCATGGTGGCATGTGGCAACTAACGTGGGTGAACTAACAGCAGCAGCAATAGATGTGTTCATGTGAAGGAGCAGCAGTGAGGAGCACGTGATGCTGGTGTTGCTGCAAGTGAATGTTGGAATCATCCATCAAATACACACTTTGCATGGACAAAGTCAATTCACGGGGATAAATTAAACTCTTACCTAAATTTAGCTTTAAACAGAACTATTCTAAACTCTAGAGTTGTCACCAGAATAAAATGATGTCCTCGTGACTTAGAAAGGTTCGACAACTGTTAGACAAATGTTAGCGGCTAATGTTAAGTTGAGAAGGTCCTGGCTAGCGCCTGTGTGATGTGGCAGGATCTGACGTGGGCAAACTATGATGTCAGATATACGTAGGAGAAGAGATATAAGACCAAGGCTGTAGCAAAGGGCACTTGAATTACTTTAAGTTGGTAAGCTAGACTAGGTGAAACATAAAAAAATATATATATATATGGAAAAGTACAGACCTGCACCAATCTGAGGAAGAGCAGAGTGCTTGAAACAATATTAAAATATACATGTAAAATATATATAATATAAAAATATAAATGGAAGCTTTATGGTGTGCAGGTCTATATTTTTTTCGTGTTTGGACATTCTTTTGACTCAGCACCCAGCTGACATGTTTTAGAAATGGGCATGTCATTATCTTTTTTGTTACTCATTAGCTAGACTAACATTGGTTAACTACAGTAGCTAACATTAACACCTAACAGTGTCCGTCTACTGTTAGTTAACGTTAGTGTACGTAACGTTAGCTCATACTGCCTACAGCTCTACCAGTTAGCTAGCCTAATGTACAGTAAACAAGGTTAGCTAATTGCAAAATAAGTTAAATCTTGTTCTCTGAGCTCATGTCCTCTTCTGTTATTGTGACTGCTTGTTGTCTTTAAAAAGTATATAGTCTACGGTATGTCACCATACATACACCACATACTATCACTGCATCAGCACAAGTTTGATTCTGACCTGTGCCCTCTGCTGCATGTCACCCCCTCTCTCTCCCCCATCTTTCCTATCTCCACTGTCACTGTTAAATAAAGCAGAACTGGCACAAAAAAAAAAAAAAAAAAAGCATATAGTGTTCCATAATACTTGAGCACTGTCAGGTTTGGCCATAGGCTACACATAAATTGAGTGAGTGGGGTCTCAAATATTACACAATTCATTTAGCTTCTCTGTCGAAGAAATTGAGAGCAGCAACAGCTGAAATTAAAAATTTAAATATTGTCAGTTACAAAACAAGAAAATGCTCCTGTTTCAATTAAAGATATTTTCGAAAGAAAAGATATTTTTGTAAAGAAAAAAACAAAAACATTCTGGTTGTTCTAATGCCTTTTATTGAAAGCAACAAGAAGTAAACACACATTTTTGTTTCTGGTTCGTGACTTAAAGTGAAAAACAAATGAATTCCTGACCAATCTTTCTATTAGCTGTATTGAACTCTATTTTTAATGTTCTACAAGCAATCAATGAAATTTTATTTATTTATTTATTTATTTATTTTATTCACTTCAGCACCAATTTCTGTTACCATTCCAACCAACAGAAAACATGCTAACCAAACATTAGCTATTTGGGGAAATAGTGCTTGTAACACTGCTGCCAGTTTAATGTAAACTTCTAAAACTTTTCCTTTCAAACAAAAGAATAGTTTACAGTTTGGTTCATTTTCAGTGGTAAAAACCTCAGCTTAGAGCCTCATTATCACAGTGTGTCAGATGCATACAGCAGCAAGGAGAGCTTCCAGCTGCCTGTGCTCTGGGTGCCTCTGTGTTCTCTTACATCTATTTCCTGCCTGATTAAGCTCTTGTGCTGTAGGCTGGTGCAGTGTTTGGGGGAATGCTGTATCACTGGCCTATGAAAGCAGGCTCGGGTCTGAAATGTACACTCAGGCATGACAGGAGAAAGGGTAAGAAAGAGAGAGGGGATAGGAAATGAGAGAAACAGTAAGGGTTTTAGCATGGTAATAGCTAGCGCTGCAGGGCTGTCAGCAAAATCAGTGTAACACTGTCCAGTAGTTTCAATCATGTAAAATGCTAATCTGTGATGAGATTTCACATAAGCCTCAACTGTTGTGTGATGAAAGCCTATAGGGGATACAAACCAGAACATTCTCTATCAGTCTGACAAGAGTTTGGAAGCACTAAGAAGAAAAATTCCAGTCCACCAACTCAAAACTTTGATCAAAATAATGCTTGACGTATTAAATCACAGCTTGGATTGTTATTTTCTACCACAAAGTCAACTTTTCACGGCCTAAACAGAGACATTTTGTCTGAAGTACAGTCTCACACATACGCCCAAACAACCTCGCTCATATTCCCTCCGCTGAGAGAAATTGTTTAAGAACAGAGAAGGAGTAAAAGAGCTGAACGCAGCAGTCAAGGCTACACCCGATTCCGTGGAAAGATGGAGCGGTGATCAGTGGGATACGCCGTGCTACAAACAGCAGCGTTGGAGGTGGTGTGAGATTGTGGGCCTTTTCTGTCAGAACACAGCCCAAGGTGCTAGGAGAATCCCCCCACTGTTAATTATTTACTGCGATAATTGGCTTTGAAGTGAGGAGCCAGCCGCTGCCAACATATGCTAGGGTCTGCTCACACCTCCCATGACCAGTGTAGTATCATTAATGGCAAGGGTACAAAACTAACAGGGCAAGCTCACTGTCATACACTCTCTCATTGCTCCTTTTCCCCTCCTGCTCTTACATTATTTTCCCTCCTTGTCAACCTCTGTTCTCTTTGATCCTCTGATCTCCCCAGACACTATCTCTCTCTCTTCCCATTCTTACAGTAAATCATATCCTATTGGTCTCTCTCTGATTCTCCCTCCTTCTCCCACTCTCTTCCACCCACCCCCCTTCCCTACCCTGTCCATGGGTAATTTGTCTTCTTAACTTAATTCATTCACAACACAAAGTAAGCTTATTGCTCATTACTGGAGATCCTACTCATCTTTATTCAAACACTGTAAGACAAACCCGTTCTCTCTCCCAGGGCGTCAAAAACTGCAGCTTGGTCAGCGGCCCAACGCTTCAAAGTATGATGATCTAGGTACCCCTGTAGCATCATGTTGAGATGTGAAAGGATCTGCACTGACAAGACATAGCTCCTGTAGTGTCAGTTTTAGACGAGAAGTAAACTAAATCAATGTGACATAGTACAAAGAGAAAAGAAGTCCATGCAAGGTGGTGGTTGGGGTGGATGGCAGATGTACACGACACAGCACTTTCACAAGGGAGACCAGAGTTCAGTTCCTGTGTGAAACAAGATCATTTTGGTTAACCTTAACAAAGTCGTTTTTGCAGCTGAATGTTAAGTGTGACGGTTTTGGCTTTTGTTTGCGAGTGATGTCACAGTGAGACATTGAGTAAATGGAAGACCCAGAGCCCAGCATGTCCAAAACTGATGCTATCTGGGTACCTAGAGCATCATAGTTTGAAGCGTAGGGCCACTGACCAAGCTGCTGTTGTTGATGAGTTGGGAGTGAGAACATGTTGGTACAGTGTAAACCAAGGTATCACCTGCTTGGCTCTTAAAGACACCAAGTTATTCCAGATGCACTGTACATGTCTGAACATGACCCTTCAGTTCTCAGTTCTGCTAAACATGGTCACTCCTGAAGCATTCTGGGAGGTTAGAGACTATCTGTGACACGTGTGCACACTGGGGAGGAATGGAGAGGAAGAAAGTAAAAAAGCACTTTCAAGGTTAAGCTATTAAGGTAAATGAAAGTGGAAGACATCACTTTTAGAAAAATGGAGCTCGTGTGACCAGGAGTCAAGTTTATCCCGCTATTAATATTAATCTAGTGCCTTGCTAAGTAGTAGACTAGTTCCTTTGTCTCAGAGTCCATCCAATTTCTAGACATTTTTGAAAACATAATTTGCTCATTTTGCAGTTGTTCAAACTTTCAGCACTGCCACTCCAAGCAAATGGTTGCTATGAGAAAATTGCACAATGAAAGGCACTAATATCTGTAGTAATTGGTTTGCTTGCTCTACATGGAGGCATATTGTGTAAGACTCTCATAACTTTTTCAGTGCTTGTCCTGGGTATCTTACAGTTTTTGTTCACCCTAGCATCGCAAAGGAAGAATTTCACTAGGTCTTCAGGGATCAGCATTTCGAAATATTGACTTTGGTTCCCTTCACACATGACCCAACACAGAAAATTTGTGGAACATTTCTGAAAGAGGTTACACGTGTGAAGGGCTAGAATCCTGACCATTCCAGGGGTGCTGCTGTGTTACTAACCCTGTATTATAACTTCCCTGTGGAAGACATCAAGCAAGAAGGTACATTTTTCCTTCAGGGATCAATGAAGTATCACAGAAAAGATGTCTCAATATAACTCTGTGTTCTCTTCCCCGCATCCCTCCACAGAGCAGTGTACATTTCATTTCCCAGTTAAACTGGGGAAGGATACAGACTGCCCACTGGGACTCCACTGGGAGCACTGTTTAGACTCCCACTGATTCCCTGTCACTCTTCATTTGTTTTTCTGTGTGTACAACTCCAACAGAGAGGGAGCGCTGGGCTGAGCATGCCCTCATAGTAGACTGAGATGAAAGGGAAGAGCTTAGTTGTGGCTTTGCATCAACTGTCTTTAAGCGACTCAATCATTAAAAAAACAACTATGATTTCAGAAGGCAGGAGAGCATTCACAAACATCCAATTACTCAAAAACTGAACGTCACTCAGGCTTGCAGTTTAAATTCTGAGTTCTCTCTGTGCCTCACTTGCCCTTCTACGATACTCCAGTCTATCGATGCAACAAATGCCCAGGAGACATGAACCACTCTCATTACTTTACCCAGACTAGAATTTCTAAGGTGGAACAGGACCATCCCTGCCTCACTATAAGAATATGAAAACTAAAAGTATTATGTCATTATTGACCTGTGTTTTGGTCAAACTGGAGCATGTCCAAGTGTTGGCCAGTAGGCAGAAAGAAGCGGGAGCAGACCATCAGGGCAACAAATACCCATTTCCACTGCAGGAACTGGTGCAGGAACACAAGACCCCTTCTTAAGAACCAGAAACCCCCTGTTTCCACTGGGGGAACCAGTCCCTCTTTTTGTCCCGACTCTTCCAAGAACAAGACCTAAAAACTATGGCCCCAGAACTTGTGGGAGCAAAGGTTGACCCACTGTTCCTCATTAGCTCCCCCCTAGATATCCTTGTCTCAGAAGGTGCTGCTTGGTGAACATTTGGACAAAGACAGTGGACCAGAGATGCCAGACCATCATGCTTTTGACTCTTCAACAATAAGACAACAATAGCAAGTACAAGTACCAATGGCTGGATTTGATTCGTGTTTTTGAAAATAAAACATAGGCGAAGAAGAAAGCTTTTCTCGGGACTGTCTGATGATCTTATAAAGACTGCTGGGTTATCCGAGAGACATGTATGTATTTCAGGGTGCATCTTGTAACTTACGCTCAGCAATGATAAGTGGTGGATAGAAGAGGAAGTAGCCCACCACCTCAGCTGACAGGCGACCCAGGAGGTTTGAGGCAGTAGTGCCATTGAGAAAGACAGTCCCATTCCTCACAGTGTAGATCAATGACACAGCAGGAGAGCCCGCCACCTGGGAGACACTTAGCATCTTGGAGGAAACAGGAATGACACAAACCCAGAGAGGAAAAGGACATAGAGAAATATATAAATAAAATACTTAAGATTGAATTAATGTGCTCAGATATTGTACAATAATTTGCAGATATAAGAAAAACATCCAAATAAAAAACAATCATTGTCTTGGATCAACAAATATTATGAATATCATCAAATAGAACAATGGCAGAGAAAATGGCGAAGCATACAGAAGTGCATAAATATTGTAATATCAATTTTGTCATCCATGAAAAAACATCAAATTAGCTACATATTAATGTGGCAACTCATTAAAACTTAATGCAAACATTGCCTCCCTAAACACGATTAATTAGCATCTGTAGCAGCTCCCATTTCAAATGCCAATGCCTGATTCACAAAGGGATGATAATTATGCACAAATTACACACAATCTGCCTTTTTGATTGTATCTGCCAAGCCATCTAAACTACATGGCAATATTTATGTAACAGGAGGCAAAACTGTTGACAGTTAAATCTATTCAAATGTGCTGCTAGCAATATTTAGTAAACTCTATTAGACACAACAAGTCTCTATTGAACTCTATTTTCAGTGTTTGGTACACAAGATTCTTCATATGTGAAATTGTTCAAAGAAAATCCAATGGCATGCCAAGTCTTATTTTGTGGCAGTCTCATCATCTTGTTTATCTGCTGAAGTGGCAATGAGACAAGAGCACTACCACATCTTTCAACACTGTCACTATGTTATGGTGAACACCTACACAGTGACAGTGAAACACTACAGTGCGGTACAGAAGCTACACTACCTGAACAGAGAGCCTGCTGTGGGTGTGGAGCACTTTGGCCTGCGCTTCAGAGAACACGTTCTCAAGCCTCTGTTCCATCATTTGAGAGAACCGACAGGACCGAGGATCATCACCCACTCCCACAAACCGCAGCACTGAAGCATAAGATGAGCATAAACAATTACTGTATATTTACTAAATTATGAGTGTACATGGTATTTTTAATTATATTTTATCCTGGCAGATTGCATTTTTTCTATCCTTGACAGCATATGGGGAAGATCAAGGATAAGATATTGTTACAAGTCATCAGTATTAGGGATGCACACTGAAAAGAAGACATATTGCAGACTTGTACTAAGTATATTATGTGGCAATTATGACACTTCCTACATGTCCCTCTGGGGTGGTATCACAAGTTTTCAAACAAAACCTCCATGTAAAGTTCTCTAATAGATATACATTCACGGAAGGACTATCATTTGATCAAACAACCAACAGGACAAGAACGATTACATCTCTTTTTTTTGGTTGATGTTTTTTCCCTCTTTCATCCTGACTCTACCCCAGCTGACCTGTTTTCAGCTGGAAGCCAGTGGCTGGGCTGGGTCTCCATAATGCAGCGGGGAGGGGCAAGGCTGTTACCATGGGGAGGTACTGTCGCAGATCTGCAATCAGCCTATCACGGCCATAGGCGCCCAAGCCCTCCAGCACCACAGAGGGAGGGTAAACCATGTCCCCTCCAGTCACATGATAAGCCACCGTCATGTTGGGAGAACCGAACACAGTCTCCACCTGAGAGGGTAGATTGAAAAGACAGAGGGAAATTGGATTTCTTTACGCAGGATCAATAGGCATCAGTCATATTAGCTAACAAGCTGACTGACAAAATATTGAACTGCAGTGGATGGACAGGATCACTTAAGGTGTACTTTAAGTGCGCACTAATGAGAGCATAAGAAGCAGGAGGAAGGGTGATTATAGAATAGAGATATACAGAGAGAACTGCAAGGGATTGGAGGGCCGCTGGGGAGAGAGAGACTGGGGAGGGCAAAGATAAGTGAGACATGGGAGAGACTGCTAAAGAGGGAATTTAGGATAAAGAGGCCTATGTTCATTCATTTCAACCCTGAGCGACCAGGTATCGCGGCTTCCTCCTTCTCGGAGATAATGACCAAACACAGGTTTTTCATGGAAAGCCTGCATGTCTCTTTTTCATGACTGTGTTTCTCACGCTGTGCATGAATGTGCTTGTGTTTGTGTGAGCGTGTGCGTGCATGTGTTGGTGTCCTTGGTGAGGTTCTCCTTATGTGAGCTCTGTCCTTTGTGTGATGGGGTGGAGGGGGCAGAGGGAGAGGAAAGGGAGACAGATGCTGCAAAACAGGGTGTTTGTGTGTGTATGTGTGTGCGTGTGTGTGTGAGAGAGAGAGAGAGAGAAGTGAAACCATTCAAATCTGTCATCTAAACCCATCTGAATGCACATGCTGACAGAGAGGTCCACTGGCCAACACACTGAGGCCCTCCAGTCTCAGTATACCATAGCTGGGCATCGCCACTATGCCTCCTCACAATCCAGCCTTGTTATGAGCTCGGCGAACAGAGACTTTTATTATCACTTCATCCTCTCAGGCCTTGCCCATGTGAAGGTGTTATTCAGAGATTGCATTTCACTAAGTCAGAGGCTGGTAGCACACCCGCTAACTCTATCTCAACAGTGTGAAAGACTGCCAAGGGATTAACCCAAGGGAGCTCAGTCATTTTGGCATTCCACTGGTTTCCTGTCAGTGGACACCCTTTACTACATGGCACAAGATATTTCACATTTTCAAAGGGTTCTGCCTCAGCCTTGTACTTTAATTCACTTGGTCTACTTCTCCTCGTCTTTTTTAGTATTGCGAGTCCACATCTCTCCATCTATAGCCTATAATTAAACACAGATACAATTTCCCTCGCCGACGACTTGCTTCCCATTGGATCAGGGACTAAAAAGAGGACTTGCACTGTTAAAATGGGTGACAGGAGTGCGCTGAAGCAAAGTACCTACAGAGCGGAGAAAGAGAGAGAAAGGGACAGACAGAGAGAGCATGTGTGAGCGTTGACCTTCACACACACACAGGACGAACACATGGGCCTCGCTCTCAACAGTTTGATACTTTAACACCGAGCAAGCCGCGCTACATGCCAAGCCATTTCATTGAAATGCCCGCATACGCATCAGCCCACACACAAAAACACACACAAACAGATGCTCTTTCACTTGCCCAAAATTACAACACACTCAAGGCACTCAGAGCCGCTGGAAACCAGACAGAAAAAGAGAATGTTTCATGTAGGTAGAGATCACGCTGCTGCTTCATTCATTTCCAGACCCAGTCTTGCTTTTACACCCAAATTCAATTCCAGCCACTGAAAAGGGCAATTTCTCAGAAATGTACCGTGTAGCACAATAAACAGACAACATCCTACCTACTAGCTAATATCCTCCCCTCAAGCGCTCTTTCTCTCTGCCTCTCTCACACACACAGGCACACACACACACACATGTCTGCTTGTCACTGACTGCATTTCAGCATAGCTTCTCATAGCCAAGAGGTGCTCCTGATACAAAGTCGCACTGAGCGGAGGTATTAGAGGCTTACTGGAGAGAGAATGGTTTTGGCACAGTGGAAAGCATGATTGGTTCCATAAATGGCTAATCCACAGACAGACAGATCATTGTGTGTGTGTACTGGATCTGTTTGCGTCCATATCATTACAGCAGGGAAAATGCTGATGAGATTCGGTCCCCTGCAGTTTTTGTTAAATCAAATCTGGTGTGTCCGCTGCTATGGATAAACTGATGAAATAATGTAGATGGATTCTTTGACTTGTAAATAAAAATGTGTCCACTTTAAATATAAAGAGATTAGTGCAACAACTGTAATCTACATACCGCCACATTCCTCATCTATATCTTGTTTTAGTGTTGGTACAGTTCCTCAAATATGTGACATCACCCACTGCCTTCTGGGACACACTGAGTCAACCTAATTTCTATATTAGTCCTCATCTCTCCTCACATAGCCTACATGAGGGTCCTTAGTTTAAGTGTCTAATTCACTCTACGCTAATAAACCACCAGATTTGTGGTGAGTATATGAAACTAACAGCACACGGCAGCTGGGCTCTGCCACATGTTTTCTTTCATTACGTAGCCTGAGCTCACAGCAGATACGAGACCAAGTAATAATCTGGGCCTCTGAAGAAGTAATGGTCAAACTGTCATATGTACACATCGCTTCAAAAGAGGAAAAAATGAAATATTCAGCACACTACACATAACATGGAACCACAAAAATGGAAACTTTAAATAAATACAGCTTGATGATTAAAGTCTGAAAGGCTTAAATGGAAAGAAATTTTAAAGAACTTTTACTTCGGTCTAATTCACTCAATGCACAACTTTTCCTCCCCCACGCTGAACCAAAATCTCAACATCAGACATCCAAAAACTCTGAATCCATTTAATATTTATTCCTGTACCCATTAGGATTCTAAATGCCAGGAAATATTACTTAGGTGACACGAACTCTGGATAGATGGTAGGCAAGTTGTCACGACTGCACCGTCTATGTTTTAGTGGAGGCATTTCATGTTTAATCCACTGGCTGGAATTGCACTGTGTACAGATATTGATTGATGCTTTGGAGATAAAGCACAGCATAGATTCCTGGAAAACATTCCTCTTAGGGAAAATAAAGTTTATCCTACCCTATCATAAAAATATAATACTGGCTCCAAATCAAACAGGCTACTCTAAATCTACCACCATAGATTTCATAGCCCTTCCCATCAAGTTTTGAACATACTTTTAAAATGGATTTGAAATGGATGCATAGAAATGTAAGAACATAGTTTGTCCAGAGAGATAGATAAACATATGGTAGGTAGATGACAGATAGTAGTGTGGTAAGACAGCTGTATTTCGGGGGCGAACGACAGGCTGGTCTCACTCACAACCTGTTAAATACAGCCATGAGGGCAGGAGAACTTGGCATCAGAGGTTAGATGCTGAAAGTAACATTAGGCGTCCAAATTTGATGCTCAAGTATGTGGACCATGTGGAGTCTGCCAGGTTTAGTCAGGAAGGCCCTCAAAAATACTCATATAGTCAAACAAATAGTCAGTCTTGATATAGGCCTTCATCGAACCATAACCCTAACTTAATTATGTGGGCTTATCTGGCCCAGAGTTCATGGTATTCATTATAGCAATTCATGACTAAACCTGATAACTGACTCCATAGAATCCATATGGTCCACGTCCCTGGGTGTCAAATTTGAACACTCAAGGCTGCCTTCAGAGTCTAACTTCTTACGCCTGGGGCTCCTGCCCATTGGCTGTGATGAGTCGGGGTGAGACTAGGGATGTCACGATTATTTGATTTCACGAATATCCGCGATTTTAAACGCCACGGTTAATTATTCGTGAAGATTCCTAAACACCGTCACTTTCCTAAGATCATGCCGGACGCAGAACCATAGGCAGCGCAACTCGCACTGAACCAAAACAAAGTTACACAAGCGAAAGCGATACATGGAAGAAGAATGGATGAAGAGTTATCCCCCCCCAAAAAAAGCGGATAAAGTCTGTCGTGTGGGATCACTTCGGTTTTCGAAAAAATTACCAAGGGGTAATTTTTGATGACGGCTTCCCCGTTTGCAGAACATGCAGCAAACGAGTCGCATCTAAAGGCTCAAACACGAGCAACATGACCCAACACTTGTGAGACAACCACCCGGCTTTGTATGCGCAAGTGAAGGTAAATGCACAAT
>OMLF01012666.1:39592-54614 GCA_900302615.1 Holocentrus rufus | reverse complement strand
TTCTGCTGATTAGAGGTCTGCAGGATGACCTGAAGACCTGAGCTCAACAGGACCCAAGCCTGTCAGAAGATGTCAGCTGGGTTTGGGCTCATTTTCTCGGGCTTGCTCTGTGCTCGGTGCATTTTTTTGCTAAGTTTTAGGGTTAGGCTTTTATTTTTGTCATTATGTATTTGTAGGTTAGGGTTGTGCTCAGCAAGAACATAACATGTATTTTAGGTCAGTGCAGGGCTCTAAGTCTGTGATAGTCATAGGTGATATGAGATACAAATGTCCACCCACAAAGAAGCAGAAGCACAAAGAAGGTAATTTTACATACATCAAACTGCTTCATCTGGCGTCATGCCACAGCATTGCATTTAGGCCATGTCCAATTTATTATCTTCCAAAAAGTGTGGCTTATTAGCACTGACAATTTCAACTATCAAAGGTTGGAAAACTTAACAGTTTCACAGAAATAACTGTTGGAGAATCAATTAATTTGATCGTCGAAAATAGATCATGTAGTATAACAATACCGGGGTTTCCATGAGCGCCGGCTGTCGGTCAAATCGTTGGACATTAAAACATGTCCAGTTAGCTACTTTCTTAAGGTCCCACCAGCACCACCTCCACAGCCAGCTGCTTCTTGCCCTGTTGATGCAAGGTGCCTTGCATTCAGCTGAGCTGAGCCTGCATCATGAAAGCGAAAGCTAAACTGTCAATCACTGCTTGTTTGTGTGTGCATGCTCATCAGTCACACAAGGGGTAGGCAGGACAGGTAAGGCCACAAATTTGCAGGGTTTGCCAACTTAAGTTCAAATGGTTTTCTGCTTCTTTCTAGCGAGCAAAATAGACACATGGCTTTTTGTTATTGTGAGCTGCTTTTCACGCTGATTGTGTCACGCTGAATTATTGACGTGGAGTTTTAGATCTCGTTTGTCTTGCCCGTCTACTCTATATTGCTTTTAACATCAGTCATGCCACTGAAGCATCCCAAATCGGTAAAGCCCATGTAATTTTATTTCACCTGTCATGCTCTCAGGAATGTTGGCTGGCTCGTGAGGTTGTACTGACTGGAAAGTCCTATAGAATTTTCTTAACAAAATGAGGTATACCACTCCAAGGTTTGATATACATTTGATTGACAAAACAAACATTCTAATCATGAATGCTTGTGATTCAATCCTGCCTCAGCACTTATTTATCACACTGAATTAATTGTATAATGGTATGTACCAAATGAGAAATTGGCTTGCATATCATTTAAAGCAGGACAACATAGAGAGGAACGTTTCATTTTTTCAATTTATTTGAGAACATCATGCACATCATGCACACTGTACATGCCACCATGTACAGAGCCAGATTTTGTGAGAAATGTCTGCATTGCTGGCTGCATGTTTAAAATGCAGCACAGTAACTCCACAACACTTCTTGCTAAGCACATGGCATAACACACACACAATACATGTGTAGAACAAAACAGCAGAATATTAGCCACAGCATAGCATTTATAAATCATGCAACACACACACACAAACACACACAGGGATCATTATAAGTCAGACATACAAGCAATTAGCACAGACTTGGGCAAAAATAAACTGAAAGGCAGAGTGGCAAGAGAGTATTGTGAGAGCTGCACTCTGAGGATATAACACATAAATAGCCCTACAGCCAAAGCTACTAAACCACAGGTCTAATCAAACTCCTTCATTAGGGAACCTACAGAACATAAAGAACATACCAGTCACATCATGCTGCAAGAGAACAAGCGAAGAATAATAAGCACTCACACATGATCTATGGAGAGCTGTATATGCTCATCACTATTGCAACAGCACGCAGTATAAAAACCATAAATATGACACTCTTCATGAAACGTGTGGGTACTGAATTAGTTATTTATGTATTTAGCATGGGACCATGGATGTGAATTTTCTAAACCGCTTCTTATTGTTTAATAACAGATATACTCAAGCAAACCTGTGAAACTGTATGACTTGTACCACTTGTATAATGAAAGTGGCCCAAGTTTCTCTGGCAGAGACGAATGTTTGAAAACACCAACCTCCAGAAGTAATATTTTTCAGTGTGAAATATACACAGAGAGAGACTGAAGAGGTCAGAAAAGCATGCGAGGTTTTTGATGAATCTCAGTGCTCATGATACAGTAGTGCCTCAAAGCACATTGCACACAGTGTGTTGCTCATTGCATACGGGCATTTTGTCTGTATAATGACATATTATTCTGTTAGAATTCATTAAAAAAGCCAATACTCAACCAATTAGAGGGTTGTTACTTAGTAAGTGCAAAAGACTACGTGATCTATTTCCATGAGGGCTATAAAACCTGCTGTTTGGACTCTCAGCCACTCTATCCATTAGGATTATCTGACCACCTATTTTAATCAATTTAGATGTCCAAAACCTCAGGCGGTCTGTGCTGTACTATACCTACGTCTAATTTGTATGCAGTTAGAGTCCTTGAACTTGGAAAAAGAAATAAAAGACTGTCATTGCCGGAGGTCTCTGAACTTGTCTTGAACCTGGCTCCATTTATCACCGTTTGGTCTGGTCACTGCATGAATGTAGAATAAGGCTTGAAGCCAGATTTATTGGACACGGCCACAAATACTGTACGCACTCATGGATGCACATGCAGTACTCGGTTGTGTTGCTGTGCTGATCTTCAAAGAAAAAGGAAAAGCTAGATAGATAGATAGTTGGCTTAGGTCATAGTCCCTAACACAGATGGCATACATCTAACACATTGTAAAATTGTCACAGCTGTTTATGCCTTTTCTTAACCTACTCTGGATTGTTTCATCGAAAAACCAATACACAATCACTCTCGCCTACAGTTATCACTAGGTTCATTGCCCTTGCCTCTGCTTTTAAACTGGAAAGGCAATTAATCAACTTCTGAGCCCACTACGTAATGTGAGACAATCCCCATGGCAACCACGCAAACTTGCACACTCAGCCAATGTGAGCTGCTTTCCTACGGCAACAGACCTTTCTGGTTTTTATCATAAGCTTGGACTAATGGGTATACAGTCACCGGACAGGAGGAACTATCTGCACAGAGGAGCCTCTGTTCTGGTTGGGGAATGTTGAAAATTGGATGCCTGTCTTTTGAGTAGGAAACAATTTCGGTAGGTTTGGCATCAGATTCCAGTGCAGCCCATTAAGGTTTTCTTTGCTCATATTATCTCATTTTCTCTATTAGTGCAGTCTGGTTAAATTCAAGTTCATACAAAAAATACTGTTACTGATTCCCCAATTATTGTAGGTATCAAAAATCTTAAAAAAAAAAAAAAAAAATCAGACAACACTGGCAATGAATATACATATAACAAGTATATTTTGACATAAATTTGCATACGTTTGTAGGAGTCCGGGTTTAAGCTATGCTAATTTAGTGTCTCAGATTACACACACACACACACACACACACACAGACTCACATTCATACATAAATCTCCATAACACTGACATGCTCTGCCAATACCTCAAGGTCATAATGTTGCACGCACTCTGCGTTGTCTCAGCACACACACTCGCCTGCTCCGCTCACAGTGCACACGCCTGATGGCTTCTGATGAATAATTTAAGGTGAAACTAATTACTTTAAACAAACTCACAGGGGGTTACCATTCAACTCATTTAAGGGGACTAATGAGTTTCAAGGCATGCATTACAAAGCTATTTATCAAGACCGAGAAACTTTGCTTGGCACCAGTGCTTTTGCCTCGCTACTGTCACCAGACTGACTGCTCTGAGATTTGATTTCCCTCGCCTTTTTTAATGCTGAAAGAGAAGGGCAAACTATATTTGCGGTGAATTGTTGACCATTTAACCCGTAAGTAAATTTCAGCCACAGTCATTCAATGACTGTGAAATGACTTGTTTATCCATCACTATGTGGTTAGCCTTTTCTCAAATTTATAAGGTTATGAGTTTCCTCTGGTTGTGAATTAATATGATTTTCCCCATGCCCTCTGGCCATCTGTATTGTGTTCCTTCCCTCTATAATTTTTTATGCTTTCACTGCATTTCAATAAAAAAGTAAATGCATAGGGATTACTGATAACCCATTCTGTTTTTTTTTTCCCCATCACTGGGATTTATAGCTGTAGAGTGTAATATCGGTACAAAATAAAGAGTTTCAAAGAAGAATTTGTTCGCTTGTGATGTCAAAGGGGAGGTCACTGTGATTCAGATCAGTAGTGTCAGATCCACAGCAAATTTAAGAAGACAGTAATGCATGTTTGGCATGTCAGATCAGTGACCTAGTTCTATTATAGTAAAGTTATCATGATGAGTCAGGACACTCACATGAGGCGCTCTGATGTAAAATATCAACTGTACTTAGACCGGAGGATATTCAGTAAATTCATGCATTCTCTTTGAGCTTCATTCACAGCAGGGTCAGGTAAACAAGAGCCGGGGGCAATGCAGGCTGTTAAAAGATACTGTAGACGATCAGTTGTTACAACACGCATGACATCCTATTCTAGATAATGATGTTAACCTTCACCTACTGTCCAATCTCTTACTTTATCTTTTGTGAGGAAAATGTTTGCTTCACATTTGTATTCTCTGGATGCATTTATTAAGCATAAACTCTGAACTTAAAGCCATGGGCGGGACTAATCATAGATAAAGCCACAATCTCACCCTGTATGTTTTTACACATCGCTGTGGTTTTTGAATCTGAACTAAAAAGCATGAGTTCAAAAAGTAACTGCTGCGTGGATTTTGCACAAATTCATTGGACTCCTCATGAATGATAACTAGATAAAACCAAAACCTTCTTTAACAAGACGAGAGTAACAGGCAGCCGTCTCTCCCAGGGCCAATCAATGATGACAAATATGTCATCTTGTGGTTGTTTTTTGAGTGACTGAAGAGGAGCTGTCATTTCGTGTAGCAGTTTCTAAAGTGGGGTCCTGGGACCACCAGGGGTCCTTGAGAGGTTTCCAGGGGGTCCAAGCAAAATAAAGTTTTACATAATTTAAAATGAGATGCTCACCATTTCTACACTTCAAATATTTATCTCCTTACTCATAGTACAGACACATTTAAATCGCTAAGTCATATATCAAAAAATATTTAACAACAGAAGAAAGGCTTTAGGAAAAAGTCCTATCAGAAGGGGATTCTTGAGTCTAATGCATTTCTATTTAGGAGCCCTTGAAAAAGTTTGGAGAGACTTCAACCCTGAGTGGATGGTTTGAGATCTACCTTATTTAATGTTTCACAGCGTTATGAGGATCTGGCAAGGGCTTAAGCTCCAATACGCTGATGCTTCAGGAGAGAGAAAAGCCAGATCCTATATGTTAGACACCAAATCCTGCACAGCTATGAGGTCTGACTCAAGCTGAGCTCAGATAGTTCAGTGCTGAAGGGAGAACAAGTGTGCCTATACCGTAACCTCACAAGTTTCTGATCCTCTTGAGGTTAGAGGTCCAGAGTCTATTGGCTATGAGTGATATAAAAGCCTCAAGTGATATTAGTGGTTTGCTTTTAAATTGTACTATTTTATATTCTTCTGGAATCTCCTTGTCAGAGTCCTGAATGTGGGTCTAAAATCAATACTGTGACATGTAGGTATTATTTTAGTAGCATCAAATCACATGTATTGTCTTATCTTAGACAGATTGTGAAGCTGGTGACCTTTACAGATTGGAGTCTCTCTAATTGCAGCTGGCAGGTGGATCCGGACAGGAAGACTACCTTCATAGATCGGAGGCACAGATGTGTTGAACTGTCCTTGACCTGTCCAGCAAAATGAGGGAAAGAGCTTGTGTTTGATATGAAACTTTTGATCTATGGCTGACTGCTGAAAGGGGGATTTTTGGCGGGTTAGATCACGCAAGAGGATTTCTATATAGAGTTTTGATCTTCAGCAGCTTTTAAAGTTTGAGAGTTTTGTATTTTGACATTTTTGATATTTGAATTTTACTCTTCTTATCGTTTGAGAGAAGACGCTTGAAAAGGAAAAATCCATTGTATGTAAGTTTTTTAGGTTAGGAAGGGTTATTTAGCCTCCTACAATATATATTGTGCTGTCCATTTAATTTCAAGAGTAGACCCTGGCCTCCAAAAGAGATTATAATAAACAGTAAAAACAAACTTGTCCTCACTCAAATCTACATCTCCAATAAACCAGTCTACTGTACCCATAAAGCCATCCTCATGTCAGAACCATTCTGTCATATAATCTATAAGTCATACATTGGTTTCATTAAGGTTGGCCAGATGACATGCTTTAAAGCGCATTGTACTACATTTATGGCCAAAAGGAGAGGGAGGATCAGTATATAATAGTATAGGGCAACAGCTAATGTCAGGCTCTCCATAGGCGTGCTGACCACACAGGCTGGATCTTTACTGTTTGACAGGAACATCTTAATTATAGTGGGACTCGGGTATTGCAGGGAGTAGGTCAGCACTGGAGAAAACAGATTACAAGCAAATACAGAAGAGGCACTGATAGTATACATGTGTGCAGTGAAGACCAAAGAAGTCCAAGACAGTTTATCATGTTGTTATCATTTTGTCTGCTAATAAATCATATGCAAAATGGCAAAGAGCAGACAAATATTCCTTGTAGTACTCTGTTACAGGTACTGTCTCCATTAAGATTATAATGCAACAGAGTAGTCCATTTGTGTCAGTGGTGGACAGGCATGCAACGGCTTAATGTTTGTAATGGTTTCAGTGAGTATGATTATATAGGAAAATTGGGTGGGAGAGGGAAATAAATTGGCTGGAAAACAGTTACTGAAAATAAATAGGCAATTTAAAGCTGCACAGGGCAAGATTTTTCTGTAAAAGTACACCTGTCTTATTGGCTTAAGTCATGCTTATGTCAAGTGATGCTGCAGTTCGTCTAGATGAAATTGTCTTCTTTATTGCCATAAAGAAGTCATCTCTGCCCACAGGGCATTCAGTGTAAGATCTTTTTCCGCTCTTATAACCCATCACATCATAATCATGAGCGTATTGTACGCACTGCAGTTTACTGACATCTTGTTAATTTATTTTTATGTTTTAAGTCCACAAAATGTAAACAGCAACCCTTTGCTGCCATTTGAGGCAAGTTGCTTTGTGTGTCTTAAAGTTGAACATGCCACGACCCTGGCCAATGTAAGTACATAGTGTAAGGGAGCAGTAGGGATTCAAATTATAGGCCTGCAGTGTGGTTGATGATGAGGTTTCGTCCATGCTGATGAGTGAATTCTGTGATGATTTTTTTCAATATGATTCCTGACCATTATATTTTGTAGTCCAGTAACATTTTGTTCAACATACAAGTCCATACTGAAACCATCTCTCACTGTTACATCATAAGATCCAACATGTTACAGCATATGACTGGCTGTTGTAAGACAGTTGCCAAATTACTGCATGATTTTCGCATTATGGTGGACAGTAAAAAGTGCTAACATACTCTGTATAATCATAAAATGTGGTTATACAATGCATGATTTTAAGAATGTCATATAGGTAATGAAATGCTGAGCCTGCCCCTGCGATGCTGTCATGCTACATTTACTTGCTCCATTAAGCAGTGCAGTGATTTCAGTGTTGCACTGAAATCATTGTAGCAGGGTGATTCCTCTCCTCAGGGGAAAAATCTGAGCTGTGAGTCTTAGTGCACATGATGCTATTCATATACTGACTAATGATTCGATTGCTCATGAATTATGATGGATTTAGTGGGATATTATATGGCATGTAATCCAACTCACACCTGAACATTGAACATAAGCAAAATTTCAGTTGTTGCATTGAAAGTCCCCTTTAGTAGTAAGACAGCTACAGATGTAATCTTATTCTGGTCACTTTCACATCTGCAACAAGGAAAGAAAAGAATACCCAGAAGTCATTTCCCCTTAAACTTCCTCTGGCTCCAGGTGCTCCAAACCAGCTTGGAGATGTTGTCCTGGGTCTCCTCTGAGTCAGCTGTACCTGGTGTACCTTGTAAGCGAGGTGCCCAGGGTCATCCATTTAATTAAAATCACTGAGCTTCTCCAGCCACCTTGCGAAAAAAAACTTAATTTCAGACATTTGTATTCACAGTGTCCCTCAGTCATTACCCAGGGTTTGTGACCAGAGGGTCAGAATAACGACTGGCCATGAAAGATTATTTTCTGCTTTGTGGCTCAGCTTGCTCTTAGTGACCACGGTATGATGCAATAGCCACATTACCGTTTGGCCCCGAGGTATCTGAAGTACTCCACTTGGGGCAGTAGAGTCATCTGATGCCCAATATTTACACATCGCCCAATCAAATCTAGCTGGCAATGACATCAGAGACAGGGAGCCCGAGAGACTTTTGTTCCCAAAGTAAGGCTAGGCTAGTTTTGGACAAGTGCCAATAAATGATGAAAGTCTGTGTTCTATCCCTAACAGTGGTTACACATATGCACACACACTTTGGTGATGTTTTTTCACAAGGTATTTAGAGACTACTCGAGACTACTAGTCATGTAGAAGGCTGCTGACTGACAGGCCTCATGAGGGAACAAATTCCCTCAGGAGCGGGGCGTGCATTTTGGGGAAAACACGATTTCAAGGTAAGATTTTTTCACCTAAAACTACACTCGAAAAACTTTATACTGACTTAAAACTAGTTAAGTGAAGCAATTCTGTGGAATGACGTGTGTGAGCTGAAGGGCTGTGTGTGTGTGTGTGTGTGTGTGTGTCTGTGTGTCTGTGTGTCTCATTTACTTTCCTCCGCTGACTAGGCTGAGCATTGTTCTTAACACCTCTTAGTCATTGATTTTGTTGTTTTGGCTAATGGCTGCATTGCAAAAACAAAATGTTATTTTCAAAGCATAAAAAAAAAAAAAACTCAACACTGGCATTTACAAAAGCCGCACTGGCGCTGTGTTTTTCCAGGAGAGAGCCATGGCCTCAGACTTGGAGGTGCACACTGGAGATCGCAGTCTATTAAAGCCAAGAGACATGTACCAGTCCAATTTCACCAACCAGCACGCTCTCCAGGCCTCATGTGGGCTTTGATATTCCGTCCACGGCTGTCATGAACAGGATGAAGTGTCCATCATCACCACCAACAGTTGCATCATTTCTGTCTGCCCCATGCTGGATTAGCACGGGCACTGTCAAATGGAGAGGGACATGTTGAAAGGAGGAGTACAAAAAAGTGGAACCGTGATTGTATAATAAGGCTGAGTACACTTCATCTTCATTCACAGTTATATGCAGCTAATTCTCATTGGTATCTTGCCTATTATCCCTGATAGCATGAATGAAAGAGAAGCTAGAGGAGGAGGAAGAGAGCACTGAGCTATATCTATTTTTTTCCTTCTTTCCCTGTAGCAGCTATACTGTATGTCCTTCAGGTCACCTTAGTCAATTTTAAAGCTTCTGTCTTTAACTTTGCCCAACACTAGAGTTGGGCAGTGCTTGAGGACTTACAGGGCTTCAGTTAGTTTATCCCTGTTTTTTCTCCTAACTGTGATTGAAAGAACTGCGGTTTTATAAGAGGTTTTGAACCTCTCGGTGATGGAGGCGAGCTCACTAACGAGATGCATGTGAACATACATGCAGGCTTGCTCTCAGACACACACAAAATCAATCTGTGAAATTTCTTTGTATTTTTTGAAGGTTAGCTGCCTGTGTCAGTGGAAGATGTGTGATTTTATGTGTTTGATGTTGAAAGTGTAACCTGTATCCCCCAGATATGCTTGTATAAGAAATTTAGCAAACTTGATGTTCTCATATGCTTGCGTGTTTGTCTCTATTTCTCAGTTTCAGTACCTTTTAAATGACTCCAAGGGGTGACTTTAGGCCCAGCTCTAAAAATGATGGGTGTGGTTGAGAAATAGAGGGAGATTCTTGATTGATAGTGTACTAATGAAGGGTTCCACCTCGATCTATCCTTCTCAGAAAGGAAAAGATATGACCGTGCCTGTCACAAAGGCGAGGCTTAATGATCCTCTAACCACAGAGTAAAAACATCAGTTTATTTAATGTCAGAGTCAATGCGATTCAAGTGGTTAATGACACGTCTCCCCACTTCATAGCTTTGAGTGGATGTCACTTGTCCTGGTAATGGCTTCAAACCACAACCCATTTTGTATACGCCATATATAAAACTTTGTGTGGGTGACCAAATGACCACAGTTTATCTTATGATTATCTTAAAGATTCCTTGAATGTGTGCATATTTCAAATTTAACCCCAAGCTTTTTTTTCCATTGGACTCTGCCTGTTAGAAAGGATTCGTAATGTACTCACAAGTCACTGTTGAATATAATGTAACAGGCAATAAAGTAGCAGTTTGCAGTAGTTTGCATGTCGTCATTTTAACTGAGAAATGCTGAAAAATCCCCTCTCCGCTGTGAGCATTATCTCTGTCCGGGCAGACCTCTCCTGCTTATCTTATTCTACACTGAGCCAGCTGCCCTAATCTCCATTGAGTTGGAACAATTCCTGGAGTCAATGATGACTGATAAATTATTAATTGATTTTGGTTTACCGCGTCCTGTGAAGGCACATTAATTCTTATTGTTCTCTGTGCAGCTTTAGAATGATATCTATTCATTAACTGTGTCTGCGTGTTTCAGCTGAGTGCAGAACAATATTCTCTATCTAAACAAGTTGTCTCCACTGTAGGTGCATGCATGTTGTCCTCCAGCTGTGTATGAATGAGCGGAGTCAAAGCGGTGAATGAGAAGATGAGGGAAAAAATAAGAAAACTGAGAAAATGCCAGTTTCAAATATAACATGGTTGCAAATCTGAGACTTATCCCTTTGACAGCTGAAGTCAAAGGCTGGCATAAAGATAAGACTGTTGAGAACAAAGACAGGCTGGCCTCTGGTTCACCTCACTGCTCTGCACCTTATGTCCTCAGGTGAACCAGATTCAGATTATGGACTGAGGCCAGGATTGCGCCAGGCGTTGAAATGTGCCTGTTTGTGTGTGTGCATGTAAGGAAACCTACACCTGATGACATCAGGTGAAATAAAGAACTTATGAACAGACAGTCTCACTATATCTCAAGCGTTTCCTCTCCCTAATTGAACCCATTGTATGTATAATGCATTTTATGCCCCTGTCATCTGTCACAGTGAGACTTGGCAAATATCAGTTAGTCTCATCCTCGTGACTGCGACGTATTCCACAATATGACAGATCACTCAGCACACCACAGTGTCAGAAGCTATTGGAAAAAGAAATATACTCTAAATTCACTTGGCCTTGAATGGATAATTCAGTCAGCCTGTTGGTTCTCCTGTGGAGCTGCTTTTTGAAATCATAAATCTTTGCTTAGAAAACTAAATAATATAAAAACAACTTTAAAACACACAGCAGAAATTGTTAAACAGAGTCAAAGTCACCTATAGCTTTGTTTTCCTAAAAGCAATGTGTATTAAGCAATTCATGCATGGATGTGGTGCCTGTGGCAGTGAGTTCACTTAAAATTTCTTTGGAGTGCTAAGTGGTCATTATAGACCCTCATTCTGAGGCAAGGCGTGGTGCCCCTGCTGGGCTAGCAGTTGGCAAAACTCGCTCAAACATCAGGAGGGCTGCAGCTTGAGGGAACAAAATGTAATAGCCTCATGTTTGCTTCATATGAAACCATTACTTTTGCCAGTGATTTTTTTAACAAGTGTGATGTATTATTAATATCATAAAGTAGTGCAACAGTAAATTTAAGTGGTTCATTTTGTTTTGGCCAATGTTTCAGCTTCGAAAATGAAAGATGATATTGTGTTCTTGCGCCTCATATGCATATGGAGTCAACAGAAAACAAAATTTGACTTCATCTCACAGTTCTAATTCTAAAGCTGTTAATTTGTCACCTGCTGTGCAGCCACGGCTCTCAACAAAGGCTCCAACCATGAAAATATGTTACTGTAAAAATACTCTAAAACTCACCACAAGTCCTGCTGGTCTTCCTCATTTGGCCGTATGTTGTCATCACCATCACACCCCCTGTCCTCTCTTGCAACACAGCGGGGAAGGACTTTCTTTGCATGCATGATCCGTCCCTGACAAGCTTCTGTTAAAATGTCCAGGCATGAAGAAAGGACATCTTACCATGTGATTGTTGTCATTTATTTAACCTCAGGCAACAGATTGTTACCATTTGTCTTTTTAACTACTATGTTTACCCTTTTTAGGATTCTAAACATATTTCATTATAGTTTTTTGCAGTCCACTTAAAGGTCTGTGATAGATTTTGAACTTGAATTTAACAGATTTGAAAACAGCATGTGGACATGGGGCTGTAAGTACATATGGATTTGCTGCTGATTGAGCTTGAGTGAGAAATGAAATGAAGAATTTTGAAAACTGTGGTCATTGAATGTCTTTTGAGCAATGAAAAAAATAATTCACAATTTTGTCCACGTAGGATGCTGTTGTGCTAACTGCAGTTTTCCAAAAGTGAACTCTACTGAGAAATGCTTGGAACAATTGAAAAGAAAAAAAACAAACTTCGACAAAGTCAAATAAATATGATTGACAGAGGTACAGCAAACTTATTGCCTCTTCAATCAAATGCATCACCTGTGGGCCATGCCGATATTCAGATGACATCTAAATTTGTGATGCAAAAGTGGTGTGCTTTACACACGTATGAGTACCAATGATTTGTGTCAGAGAGCTATCAGTCAGAGCATGACATGAGTCCGTGGAGGCTCGTTTGTCAATCAGCAGACAGGGTAGTTGGGCAGCTGTCACTGTTGGACATCAGAGCAGTGATGGATGGGCATGGGAGGAGGGAGAGTGAGTTTACTTCTCATCCAGCTGACATGATTGGACATGTGTTGGAGTAATCATTGACCTCATCAGGACTGCTGCAGGGGAATGTCCATTCAAAATGTAAAACAGATTCCAGACAGACTGAAATATACAACATTACCCTCTATGTATATTACACCGGACAGGAATGCTGCTTGGCTCAAGGTATAGTGATCGGCTGGAAATGGAGAATTGCTCATTGGATGGCGGGGTGCTGATGAAGTAAAAACTTGAAAAAGTCAAAGGCACACTCTCCTTATAAAAAGATAAAAAGCCTTTATTAATTGGGCTCCATGGGAAGATTAAAAAGCAGTGAAAGCACTAATGTGTTGCAGTACACAGGCCTTCCTCAGGGTGCACATAACAAACATAGAAACAGTTGTGCTAAATAGACACTAAATAAAGACAAGCAAACATCGGAACAACACCATTTCTATATTTATTCAGTTGTGATGCTGTTGTACAGCATGTGCCGCATGTACGTGCTATATGTATATACATGTACAGCATTATTATCACACATTCTCAAACAGATGTTTCACCCCACTACTTTGCATGTATTTAAATGAACACAACATATTTTCATTTCATAAACGCTATAGCTTCACTTTGTTATCTACAGCCTCTGCCTCCCTCCTGTGATACTAAATTAGATTAACAAGAAGATGAAAACAGGAGACAAAGAAATCAAAGACTCCTGCTGTTTCATGTTAACCAGTGGATCTACAGTAATATATTGTATGTCTCCGGTACATTTAAGGATCACACCACTGCCACATGGAAAGTACATGATGTGTACACCAGTCATCCAAGGACCTTGACCACTTGCAAGGGTGACGTCGGATAAAAATATTTTCTATTTAGTGCCAAGCCTACTACTCATGTATAATTTCAGAGCCTTAAAAACACACCCTGTTTTAATACAAATACAAAGTCCACCAATTCTTTTTGAAATTATTTTCTCTTAAACTACTGCTCCAGTTTTGACCAACATTTGAAAAAGTCGGGCACAACACAGTGGCTCATCAGTTTGCACTGGAAAGAGGGCTCTGAATTTGATTATCAGCACTGATCCTCTGTGAGGAATTTACATGCCCTTCATGTGGGTTTCCTCCAGGTTTCTTGCACACTCCAAAAACATGAAGGTCAGGTGGATTGGAGGCTCTAAATTGTCCATATATGTGCATGAGAGCGTGAGTGTGCTCGCCCTATGATGAACTGGCAACCAGTCCAGTGTGTTTCCATGCCATCTGCCCAGTGCATGCCGGGATAGGCTCCAGCCCTGTGCAACCCTGAATGGGAATGAGAGGGCATGAAAAATGGATGGATGAAGTGCATGTTCACATTTTTTCATTTATCAACCAAGACTCTGGGCTGCTGAAAACAATCTGGCAACATCTATGAATGATTTCTGACATGGCAGTGATCCACAAGCGTGGTGGATGTGTGGTTCCAATGAGTGCAACCAATGGGGACACAGCAGTGTGTATCAAGTGTTTTCTCTCTGCTTTTTCCCCCACCATCCATGGAGTAACCCCCCCTTCTCCCCACACACACACACACACACACACACACACACACAGAAGTCATGGGTCAGGTTGGTTCCAGTTCTCATATTTGTCTGCATATTTGCAGTCACATGTTTGAGTGATCACTGACAAATCCCTCTCGAATGGCAATGTGATTTATGGGATGTCTTGGATCACATGAAATGCCCAGTGGAAATATATTACAAAAAAAAGAGCAGTTTTCGCCATGAATAATGTATGACCGTATCACAACTAATCAGAAAGATATGTAATAACTGTATTACAATTTATCTTTAAACAGCTTCACATCACTACACTCATTGTATAAACGTTCTGAAATCATAAAATAATAAAATTATCATGACAACATATATATGGGTTATCTTTGTAAAAAAAAAAAATGTTATTGGATGTATGGGAATGATAAAGAAAAAGTAAAATGACTGATGTTTGACGACATGACATTTATCATGGGTTTACATGTGTGTATGCATATCTGCCCGTGTGTTAGTTTGTGCATGGATGTGCAGTCAGATGGAGATTTGATTGTTCATCTGAAGGTAAAGCTGCCATTCAGTTCACCTTAGAGCTTTCACTCCATCACCTGCCCTTGGATGAACCAAGCGTGTAGACTGAGGTCGTCATGTGTGTGTGTGTGTGTGTGTGTGTGTGTGTGTGTGTGTGTGTGTGTGTGTGTGTGTGTGTGTGTGTGAGGGAGACAGAG
>OMLF01012666.1:19451-31669 GCA_900302615.1 Holocentrus rufus | reverse complement strand
GGATTAAACCGGCGTCAGTGCAGCTTTAAAACCAAGAAAGTTTAGGATAACCTTGCGGTTGTCATTGAGCAGGCAAGAAGTTTGTGTGTGTGTGTGTGTGTGTGTGTGTGTGTGTGTGTGTGTGTGTGTGTGTGTGTGTGTGTGTGCACATGTGCATGTTTCAAGTATGGTAATGACGACTAATTACCCCCCATCAATTCTTGCTTCAATTACAGTGGGCAGAAAAAATTATTTCCAGACAATCATAGACGTTTTGTTCTGAGTGAACAGAATGCTCCTTCCTGTTTGTGACAGCTAACTGGGCCCATTACACTGTAAAATAAATTAGAGCTTGTGGTAAGTTAATCACAGACCTGCAGTTTTACTTATACATCTGTGATACAAAAAATCGTGCACACAGATGAAACCATTTAAAAATGCTTTTCTCAGTTGTTCCTCTGACATAATCCACTTATTTACTTGGAGATAAAGATGAATCTTCAATGGGAGGGTAGAGAAAAAGAGAGACCACTTATTATATGTGGTACAACATGCAGGCAAAAATGCATGCACAAACACACATCAGCAACAGTGCACCACTTGAAATTGATTTAAGCAAAATGTTGAAAATATTGGGTTCAATCCATGATGAAACAGCTATTTACGGAAAGATTTGTGTGTTCCTGCACCTGGTGCAGCGAGTTATTCTCCACCTTCATGCCCCAATCTCTGTCCTTATTCCACATCTTAATCTGAAGCAGCTGGGAACAGGTGTACATCCAGAAAAACATCCTGCTAAACAGGTCTTCAAATATATTGCAGGGTCACAGGTGGCAGAACGGTGTCCGGCTGACACACACAGAGTGTTTTTATGATCGTAGCACAGCGGGAATGACACAAAGAGATGAGGTGAACTTTAGGGAAGGCTTATCTTCCTTAAATGTTTGATAGCATCTATCTCTCTCCTTCTCTATCGCTCTCTGAACTTGCAACACTACTACTGATATACTATGTATGGTGATGGTGTCTGATGAGTCTCCCTCACACTCCTCTCATGTTATCTCATGATTTTGACACGGCTTTCTTTCCCCTGTGCTCTGTGCCAGCACTTCCCAAACCATTTCTCCTGAATGAAGTCATTCTTGTTTAATTTATTTATTTATTTATAATATAGGCACTTCAGAGTTAGTCATTATTAAGGCTAATGATTCATTCTTAATGAGAAAGGTCCTTGGTTCTGCAATTATTAGCTCTATCCATCCTTGATGCTCATATTTGCATACCACAAAGCTCATTATGCTGCATGCATTAACAGAACTGTAAATCAATCACTTGGTGAGATATGCTAACAATGAATTGATAATATAGGTTATGATTTAATAGCAATGCATAATGTAGAGTGGTGATGCAGTATAAAAATGCTGCAAATTACGACAGTGGCACTATATTATTTATTGTAAGCTTATTTACAGGTATTGTAACATGCTTCTTTAATGTTCAATAATTTACCGGATGTCTATTTTATGTGCTCACCCAGTCTTGGATGGAATTTTAAGTTGTCATTTGATATGCTCTCCTGACACCAGGATCATGTTGGAAAGTGTGGTGTAATGATAATGCCCTACATCTTACTATTTATTATGGTGGACTTTATGAATACTGCCATTTCAGTGCTTCATTCTGCCCTCATTTCTGCACTCTTGGTTAGCTAAGTAGAAAATGTTGCACTTATACCTCAGCTACTTAACCTCAAATAAGTTCTAACATTTAGGACAAAACTCAGACCGGCCGTTGTCATTGTGCTTTATTATCCTTGTGTATAATGAGGTTCAGTGAGGGCTTGGGCAAGACAAGAAAATGTCTTTAGAAATCAGGACAAGAAATGTACTGACATCGCTCCTCAATCAATTATGTAATGTCAAGCCATGCTTTCAATAAATAAAATCTTTCTTCTCTTTTCTGGACTCAAAATCCGAGGTCATCCTTACCCCAGTGGTCTAATGAAATGAGTCTTTCCCTCCTATCTATTTGTGAGTAATAGCACTGCCTACTGTTCAATCTTAAGCAGGTGTTGAAAAGTGCACCGGGTCGTTCAAAGCAAGAAATCAATTTTTTATGAAGACTGATGCTTTTAATATGATTAAATATGATGGAGTAGTGTGCTTGTAACTGTGCAGGAAGCGGTGCACGATCCTATATTTGTCCTGGGCAACAACAAAGTCAAAATCCAGCAGCAAACAGCTCATAAATTACTGAGGCAAGGACCATCAACAAAATAAAACATTAAGTGAATGAGGTATATGTAGAAAACAGCCTTATTTATATGAAGTATTACTCCTGTCCAAACACACTATCTCTTCAGGTGACAGTGCATTTGTCTGTCTTTAACTGGTTTTAGAGTTATGGTGATGTATAGCTGAGAAGAGAACATGTTGGTGGGAAAAACACTCCACTGGCTATGAGATCACTATGAAGGTAGTGGATTGAAATAATATTACCATTTGATTATATTACTATACGATCCATGATTTAACACTTCATTACTAAATCTGGAAATTTTAGCATTTTACCCTATGGCAGCAAATAAATGAATAAATAAATAAACATCATAGTCACATTTATATTACATACATCGCACGTACCACAGAACACATATTGCAAGCTAGAATGTAAAAACATTTTTGTTTGCCACTTTGAGCTCACCTGGCACTTTCTTATTGAAATTACTGTGTGAATTATTCATGTAACAATAATTACCATTTTGAACAGATCACATTTTAAAATGTATTATTCTGAACAGCTCACAATGAGCCCATTAGTAGAATAAGCTTCAAATCCAAAAGCACCTGAAGTTACAACTAAAAGTGCAAAAGTCAGGAGCTTAGTGCCCCAACAGTATTTTTCTGTGGCCACTGAATGATCGTGAAAGTTTGACTGCTGGGGAATGAAATAAGTGCTAAGGAAAGATTTTTTTAGGAGCAAGTGGAGTAAATAGATGGAAGAGGGATGGAGGTGGATTGAGATAAGTTTTCAGTCTATAATGGAAAATAGGAGTGACTGCTATCCTGACTGAGTGGGAAGGCCATTCTACCACTGGGGAGCAAGGAAGGAGGCAGAAGAGTCGAGACCTGGTGGAAAAATAACTGGTACACAGGCTGGTACACAGGCTGATGTGCAGGGACGGAGCTTGGCCTTGCAGGATGAGGGTGCAGATCGCTTCACAGCCTTGTGCGCAAACACCAGGGGTTCAAATCTGGTGCTGACAGCCACAGAGAAACAACAGTTATCTATCAAAATGGAAAAACTTATCTCAGTAACTTTTTCACCATCATGGGAAAAATAGGCTTGATCACTGAATGAGGGCAAAGGCAAGTTACAGTGCATGCAAAAAAATGTCCCTTGTGCTAAAATCAGCCTGTAGCGCTTTAGGTGGGAGAGGGGAACAGGAGAATACATCGCTAGAATATTCAAGAAATGAGTTGATTCTCAGAAACACAACATTAAATTAATTGATCCAGCCTCCCAAAGCGGACAGTGGGAGGAAATAAGTGGGAAAATGTGTGATCACTTATTAACGATCCCTTAAGTTTGTCTTCTCTGACTTCTTTTTTAGCATTTTTTGTGGCTACCAAAAGTCATCTTGAGGCCAGACTTTTTAAAGTTTTAGGAATAAAAAGTGAAAAGCTTCTGTGCGCTGAGTTTTAAGTCCTGGAGACAGATGCAAAGGGCATGAAGTGGTCAGACTGAGGAAGTGCAGAGACTCCCACACACTGTCTTGGTTTGAAAATGAAACATAATATAATACAGAAGAGACAAATTATGTACAAAGTTTCAGTCTCATCTCATAATTAGGTTCCTTCAATAAATCTATCTTAAAAATATTCATCTTGAAAATGATATCTTAACGTGAAAAATATCTTTAAAATATGAAAAGGGGTTTCTGTATTGGAGCTCTTATGCAAAAAATCCATCATCATGTAACACTTCCTTGCTCCACTACAGTGTTAAAACTCTGGTGTCCCACAGCAATATTGTGATTTCAAGCTTGCACCTCTGACTCCCAGTGGTAAATATAATCCTTCGCCTAAAATATTCATGCTCAAAGGTAATCTAAAATGCAGTCATTAATTATAATCAGAAATATGTGATTGATTACTTTTGGCTGACAGGTAATATTAAATTCAATCATCAGCTCAGATCACACTTTCCAGTCTTGACTGTCCATCCATAACATTGTCAGACCTCACAGCAAGGCTCAGTAAACATGTTAGAAAATCTACTATGTAGCCTACAAAGTTGATAAGAAAATGTACTATTACTATTATTTTTCGCGGACATGCAACAAAGCCTGGGTTTCACAGGAAAATAAAATGATGCTGGAGTGGTAAAAGAAAACTGACCTTCACATAAAGATTAAAATCAGCATATGTTTCATACTGTCATCTTGAGAGGTTAATCACTTACGGCATGTCAGTGGCATCGCCAGAACAATAAACAAATGAATGTCTTCTGTGTTTTTTTAGCTTCAGCAGTACAAACTATTATTTTTATTAGTATGTTTGAGTTATCAGTAGCTGTGACTGCAGATGAAAAAAAGTCTGCAACAAACTATCTCTCTTCTGCAGTAAGACGGTACTGAGGTGGTGACCACTACATCACTGGGCAGGGGAGAGGACAGAAAACTGAGGGGAAAGATGCAGAAGAGCAATTATGCAGTCCAGTAATGCCAAAAATGGATGTCTGTGCTGTGTCTTAATCTCATGAAAGTGGACGATCTGTGCAGTTTGTATTATACTTCCAGTAGCCAAATAATAGTGGTCTGCTGCAGAATGGGAGATGGTTATGGTCTGGAATATGCTGTGATGCACTATATGGAGTAGGCAGAGAAATAATCAATAAAATTACATGAAACAGCAAGCTGAACCACACAGATCTGCTGCTTTTAAAACCCTGAAGGTTTGTCTATTTACAGCTCGACTGCGCTGACACAGGAAAAGTTGCCAAGCTTTATTTATTGCATGATTCATTTGAACTAGAGCAGCTGTTGCAGAGGCACAACAGCCGATCAGATTATCTTATTGTCCTATTCTAGTGTGTGGTTCAGAGGCACCTCAGATAATGAGAATCAGTCAGTCTGGTTTAGAGTCTAACTTTCAATCCGCCACCCACCAGGTTCACACATTAGAAATTACACCACTGGGGAAGAGTTCAGTCAGTGGAAAACAATGTCTCATTTTCATCCATGACAAATGATCTGGATAGAAGAGGAAAATGTTATCTTTTGATGTATCCCTTGTCATTAGATCATGTACGGGTGGAGTGATTTATCATTTGCCTCATTTAAGTGAGACTTTCTGACTCTCTGTTGTATAATACCAGAGAATCTGAGGTTATGCTCCATTACGCAAAGCTTGTCTGATTCCCCAGGCTTCATAGAGTCTCCTCGCTCTGAATCCACTGTGAGAGTGATGTGAATGTGGAAGTATACTCCCAGAGTATCAGGGGATCGAAGCATCAGTTTCTGTATCACAGAAGCTCTGCTCCCTCAACTACTTTTATATGTGTGTTTTTCTCCCTTGACCCGTCCTTGCACTGACCATTGTGGTAATTGTCTAATCTCAGAGCTGTCGTCTGCTCAGGCGGGTGTACCATAATTACTTTAAGTAGCCTTTATTAGAGATAATGGACCTTCAGAGTTAGATCACATCTAATTACAGCTGCCAGATTAAGCCATAACTATCAACACTACCTGGGAGAAAGGGCAATGTCAAAAACAAGTTGTAGAAATCTTTGAATGTCAAATTCAGACTCGAAGTAATGAGGTAAATACAAGGAGTAATTAAAACATGCAAACATTGGCAAGTGGAGGGGTGTAAACTGTCTAACAAGACATCTAAACACAATAGGTAACGCTGTGACACCCATGCTTAATCCTCTTAGCAGCAGAAAAAACAACTACTGAGGCAGTCGAACAGTTTTGAGAGAATTTTTACTGTGGCTGCCAAGTTGTGCTGAGTTAACCACGATATTGATGAACATCAGGCAAGCTATTCTTTCTGCAGCAAGTTCATATCTCAATAAATCAGGCTTAGATAGACAGCTTCATTTTCAAGAAAAAGTCGTGTTTATAGTCTAAGCCATAAGGCTGGGATCACATAGGACACATTTTGCTGGCTGTGAAACGTGCCCTACGCACCTCGCAATATGGCGCACTGTACTGCACACCAAAATGTATCCCCTTTCATCCACATGTTGAATTGTGAAAAGTTATTATGAATTCATTCCATCTGTCATGCATTGCACTTTTTCAGACCCTTTATGACAAATATATTAACATTGTGTCAAATTAACATCATATGCATGCAGGCTAGGCTATACTTAGACCATTAGTTGTTAGTTAAAATAGCATATTTAATTAATGTTCAGAGATCAAAATCATTTTGTTGAATGTTTATCCTATTTGTTTAACAAGTCCCTGATAGATAATTTGTGCATGCTATTCCCAGAGATGACAATGAAAAATAACTGCTTAAGCATTTTAGGAAGACAAATGCAGACTTTGTTCCTTCACAGACCATAACACAGTAATGACAGTTTTCTACCTCTTAGTTATTTGTATTCTTAGTTTAGAGGATCCTTGTGGTTACTGCTGCAATCACCTCTTTGCATGTATTGTTCTATTAATAATGCCAGTTAATGCTTCCCAGGTAAAGTCCTATTCATATTTATCCAAAATATTTTGAGTACTTTCAGAGATTAAACATGAAAATATGGGGCACACTAACAAGCATTAATGGTTTCTTGTGGGTGTTATGGAACATAAAGCCTGCACAAATTTTACACAGTTAACTGTAAGCAAGACACATTTGCAAATACATCAGGCCACTGGTTGCATAGGTATGAAAGTGAGCTTCGATAAGACTTATAATAGCAGTAAAGTCTTTTGGAAAATTAGTACCAGCTTAACCTCTGGCCAGGTTACGCTATCTTCACTGTCTACCCCTAGTGATTAGGATTACAATATAGCATAGCATTTCATGTGACAGTGTATCCCTGTGGATATAAAGCTCTCCCCTGGGTAGAAAATCAAATTAGCTAAAGTTTGACCCCAAAGAACAATGTCTCACTCTGGGACCTGAAGAATGAAAAGGCATAACCTCAACTGCATGGCTCCATACTGAGCCCTGCAGGGAGAAAGCTGAACTACACATTGGTGGCACTCCTGCTTTTATTGTACACACAAATACACAGAATGATTCAGGTGCTAGGGCTGACAGGTGCACGCACACACACACACACACACATACACACGGACGCACGCATGCACACACGCATAATAAAAGGCAAAATTAGTAGGGGACTTGTGTATATTTTATCAAATTATTTATCATTGCAAGTATTACCATTGTTGTTCCAAAAATACTCATGTGTGTGTATTCTGTTATCTGTGGTTGTTAAATTCTCTGTGTTTGTGAGGTCCATTAGAGACTATGACCATTCCTCTAATAAAGTCGGGAAGGGCTGGACAGGGACCTCTTAATAATGTCTAGTTGTCATTCTGTCCGATTGCTCAGTGTTTCACAAGAGCTCCAGTTGTGAGGGAGGGAGTAAAGGAACACAAGGGGCCCTTTCTCACAGAAGCGGTTACATTGGTCCCTCAGCGAGAGTGTGATCACTGGGCTGCAGCCCCATCTCAAAATGACTGGTGAATCTCAGCCCAACAGTAATGTATATCCTAGCTTTAAAGTAGTAATGTATAGTGCTATATGGGCTCATCTGATCTGTACTTACAACAATGGTCAGTATTACTGGGAACTTTTGGAATTTTGTTAATTCAATAGTAAAATTATTATCAAGTAGTAAAATTATTGGAAATTCAAGCTATAATGCCAAATGGCATAGACTGAAAAGGTCATTAGATAACTAGATGAGTCCATTTTCCCCATGTTTTTTCTCTTGTCATGTTGTCAGTTGGTATTTTATTTATTTGTTTTTTTATGTTTCACATGTATGAAGAATGCATGCAGAAATGATTTAAAAGATATTAAATGTTCTGGGAGGCAACATCAGCATCAAATCAGATCGTAACACAGTGGCTTCCTGTCCTGTCCTTTCTCAGCCCATCTATTTTCAGAGACCTTTGACTTGCATATCCTTTTCTAGCCTATGAAAGCCCCTGTCTGCCTGAAGAGGTGTGACAGGGATCCCCAGACAAAAGGAGAAATAGATGAATTTCATTAATGTGTCATTATGTAGACATTACTATGATAGTAAAATGTTTAGAAGGGTTTCAGGTAACAGAACACATCTGTTGGTGGCTATATTAGAGGACCACTGCTCTAAACAACAATAGCTAAGAGTTATCTGAGTTATATCTCAATCTGCATTGTTGTTTGTTCTTTGTGCCCTCCATGATGTGTTCGATATTAAGTTTCAGTTTCAGTTTTATTGGTCATATGTACGTTAACACAGGGTCAACAATACAATGAAATGTGTTGGATGTTGGACGTAATATCTAATGTAGAATGAGGGATGGATGAAGATTTGAAAGTTTACTTGCTAAACTCCAAAAACTGAGCGTGCATCCAAGAATGACCTTGCCAACACGAACAAATGGGAAACTCCAAGATTCTTTCCAAGAACAAAGTACTGCATCCAAACTAGTTAGGACAAATAAACAGTGCTGTAGTCTGTAGCATAGGGCCTGCAATGTGCTGACTGTTGAAATAGCTATAAAATGTATAAAAAGCCCAAAGCCCATGCATTCTTTGTGTTTAGATTGTTCCACAGAGACGTATCAACTTTATGAAATTGAAAAACACCAATGGTTAATTTTCCCCCATGCAATGAAATGGGGAGCAGGGGGGTACTGTGGATCGAGCTGTGTCTGATGACGCATCTTGGCATATAAAAACATTACACTGACTGTGCAGATGCAGGAGCTAATATTAAAGGTCAAAACCTCAAATTTTAAAAGGCCCTGGCTCCTAAACTGTTTATTCTGATTAACACAAAACTTGCACATCCAGAAGATGATGCATTTTGGCAGAGCGCTCCTGGTGTTGGAAACATTACAGTTCACTGGTTAGCCTGATATATATACTCTATAATTAAAGGTCAAATCTTCAAACTTTCAAAGGCTCTATTTCTTGCGCCATAAGTCTGATTGACACAAAATTCACTATACAAATCCAGCTATCCTTACAAATTACATTAACTGGCCTAATCGTGGTGCAAAAATTAAAGGTCATAATTTTAAATTCAAATTATTGGTGTCTCAAATCGCAGACAACAATGGTCTGATTTAAACAAAACTCAGAGGTATGACGCGTTTCAGTTCTGCGTTCTTCAATAAAATTGCGATTGGGGTAATGATTGCATTATAATTAAAGGTCAACATTTCAAACACTGAAAGACCCAAACTTCTACACTGTGAGCCTGACCGGCATGAAACTCGCTATGCAACATCCAATCTATAATGTCTATAATATCTACAATATCTTTGCTAATTACATTGATTTTGTCTAATAAAGGCACGATAAAGGTCAAATTAAAATGTGATGTCTCAGACATCGCTGGTCCAACTTTGACAAAACTAGGAGGAAAGATTCTGTGACCATGTTCTGGCCTTTAATAACTTACACAGATTGGTCTGATGAAGTGCTATAATTAAAAGTCAAACTTTGAAAGACCATATTGATAGTTACACATTGTAATTCTCTCTATGATCACACACTGACAGTGCTCAGGCTTAACGACCCATCTAGATGCCTCAGTGCACTGACATTTTACACTTCACATGCACTTTGCTTAGCCAAGCAGGATGAGCCTATACAACCCACAGGACCTTGTCCATAAAGTCTTCAGCAACCTGTGGAGTGGCAGGGTTATGCATCATGCTTTCCCTTTGAGTTACCATGCATATCTATTGTTGTATTTCACATAGGCTTTGCCCTCTGTTTGCTTAGGGGACAAAGCCCGAGAGCTCCATCCCCTGCTGTGACACCGACTTGTTGACTTGACATCATGCCACATCACAGGCCTGACTGACTGTAAACCATTGGGCAATAAGTCAGCCAAGCATGGTCTGCCCTCCTCCCCCTTGCCAGGCAGAGAGGCATGAGGCGAACCAGAGCTATGCTGATCAGTGTTTAACATGTAAGCCTCCTATTAAGCGTGAAAAGTGCCAGAATTAAGGAGAAGCAAGCTATCAAATGCCTGACTGCTGTACCTCTGGGAAAAGGTCTCCAAGAACTTACACTGACCTTCAAAGCAGAAGCAGACACCAGGCATATAAATCACATAAGCATCACTTTTTCATGTGGACGTCAGTAGGAGTAGCAGCTATGTTGTTTACACTCACCAAGTACCAAGTCATTCATTTTAGCTTTCCTTTTTAGGTAGGTGTAATTTTGTGCACAAGATATACTTTGTTCCCTCATTTGAATAATTTTGTGTAAGTAAGTCATTTGCACAAATGAACAAAATCATTAACCGAATTCAATAATATGGGCACACATTTTATTAGAAAGCATGAGCACATTTAAAGAATACACACAATACATATATAAGTGTTGTCAGGCAATGCCTCGATGGCCCAACTCCCCAAATCCCCAAACTAAAGTAAATGTTGATTAAATAACCTCTGTGCACTCTAGATACTCACCATTCTCATTTAATTAAATCAAAGCTGAATTTGCTTATTGGTTTTCAGTTACTTTAAAAGCCTTGTGTTAATGTTGTAAAGGTCAATCAATTTTGGTTAAATTTAAACTTCAGGATTTTGCTGTAGGCCATTTCTTGCTCTCATATATACTGCTGTCTGGTGGGGAATTGTAACAATTTTAACAAAATCATTCATTTAGGTCATTGAGCTCATGGCATAGGTTTGTTTTTTCTTATACTGTCCTTTATTGTATAGATAGTACAATAATTCAAATATATTTGACTCAAAAAATACTGTTTATGCAAAAATATACTAATTAACAAGGATTACTAAATTACAACTAAACATGACAACTAAATGAGTTTGGCAATGAATATGGATATCAAATTCAACAAGAATTAAGACAATTAAAACTGTCTTATTATTTTTGAGCAAAACACTTAGAAACAGAATTCACTGAGAAAGTTAATGAACCGTTAAAATTTGGTGGCCTGCAAGTCTATAAGTTGGTAATTATAAAACATTATTATGATGATGTTGATAAACAAACGCAGCGATGAGGCCGGTATTGGTAAAAGCTTCTGCATCCAGAAGAGTAACAAGGCATTGGTGAGAGCTTCAAATTGTAATTTGCTTCTCCTGGAAGGGACTCAGTGTACTTTGTGGCAACTAGTGCTGCTACAGTGCACACTAGGAAAACTGAGTCCCCATATCATTTGCATCACATAGTCTGCCAGCACACCATGAGCACGCAGCTGATCAGTGTCCAAAATTCCAAAATATTTGAAAATAAAACTGTGTTTTAGTGAGACATTTTGAATGTAAACAAAACTATTATTTTAAGTATATTTACAAGGAAAACTACATTGGGTACCTTTAATATTGGCACTTTCCATCCTTCATACACTGTAGAATACCACATAAATATGAACTGGTTTTAACAGCCTTTGCCACCTAGTCACTGGTCCTGTATCCAAGAGTTAATCATAGACCTGGAAAATAGACCCTGACATGTCCAAAGATCAAATCTGATGAGCAGACAGGATGTAAAACCTGCCAAATCCGTCCAACTCTCCACCACACATATTACACTGAACAAGGCTGTTGACACTGCACACTTCATGTAGAGTGCGCATGAATAGTCGTGGGAGGGCCCCTGCCCACTAAAACATAGGTTTGCGATATGCCATCACAGAGCCAGCCAGTGAGTCTGTCCTTTGACAGCAGCTTAACAGCCAATCTGTCCCCCATAGCACGCAAATAACTGCCTTGTATGTCTCAACACAGCCATGTGTCTCACACAGCCTGCAGGTACCCTCTTATCAGCAGATAGCTGGGAAGGACTGAAACAGCTCACAAATCTCTCACTCTCTTAGTTGAAGTCAATGCACACAACAATGCCATCTTAATTGTGAAATTGTTAAAGATAGAACTGATCCAGCAGAGCAATTCAGTGGATCAATGTGTTTCTCTACACCACCTCTGAAATCCAACCATTTTGCTTTGTAGTATGAGACAGTGGCTTGTGTTGATGCACCCTGGATAGTCTCCACAACTGCAGACAATCTGCCAT
>OMLF01012666.1:0-19431 GCA_900302615.1 Holocentrus rufus | reverse complement strand
GTCTGCCCAACTGCAGACAATCCTCCATGCATTGGACTGTAACTTTCAGAAGCCACACCTTAAGAGGCTGGTCCCCCTGTGTCAGTGAGACAATCAGCAGAATATTTCCTTTCTGGGTCGATTTGCCAATATCAAAGTGTGAAGGAGAGAGGACATTTTCTCATATGAAACAAACAAAGTTATCTGAGAACAATCATAAATCAGAAACAGCTTTCAGTGTTGTCTTTGATGACCATTGAGTGTGAGCTGGTGAGGGAATTGGATTTTGAGGACAGCTTCAATACCCATAGGCCCCTGGAGGTGTTAAGACAAGACAAGATAAATCAACTGTCACAACAACCTACATTTGAAATTTACTGTTAGCTTTGATGCTACTGTACAGATCCCCACCAGTAAAGCGTATATTTCTCAGTAATTTCTCTTTTTTTAGCCTATTGCATTAATTCTCCAGTGGACCAACAAGATGGCACTGCTCAGGGTTGTCATGAAGATTTCTGACACACATGCTTGGGCTCTATTAGAATGACTATTCTGATCAAAGGTTTCACTCCAACTTTGTATTCCCACCTACAGAACACTAGGCGCAGATTTGCAGATCTACACTGAGTCATATCTAACAAAAACATTCCTTGAAGTGGAGTCCCATGCAGGGACAAAATGTAATCAAATGGGAGTCTGTGGCATAGTCTAGGGGTTCTTGATACCCTTGTTACCGTCGGCAGACTGAATTCTGCTAAAACAGCCTGGCTTACAACAACCATCTTTCTATTGGTACTAAGCCTGCTAGTCTCCATAGATACACTGGTCAGGCATGTGAGGAGGTTCTAGAACCATGTGTAGAGGTTCTAGAATCGTAGAAACTAGGTGCACCTCATTTCAAATCTAAGCAAATGAACTGCCCACTGCTCAGAGCAAAATGAATGCTGCCAAGTATTTCCCTTCTATCCACGATCATACAGAAGATATGAAAGTCTGGGCTCCCGGCACTGACCCTGTCGCTGCAACTCAAACTCCAAGAAAGATCAACAGGGGTACCATCCCTTCCACTGTAAAATCTACCAAAGAGGAAAGCAGCATCTGTACTGACCTAAGGAAATCAAACAGCCCGAAGAGCACCATAGAAGCTTCAGCAGTCTGGCCAAACACAGGCTGTTTAGCAGTGCCTAACTATCAACCCTTGGAGGCCTTTGCTTTGCCGGCAGGGGATCAGAGTTCAGCTTCATGGACTGAGGCCGAGGTGACCTGCGAGCTTTCCACCCGACTGAAAGAAATCGAGTTATGCACCATGATCGGAGAGAAATTTGACATCCAACGGTGTAAGTAGCTAATAGCAATAGTTGTAATTCTACTAATACTACTTCTACAACTAATGAATATTATCAACTACTTTAAGACATTTCCAAACACACTGTGCCAGGAGAGATTATGACTAGCTGTTACACTTTTTCACATAGGAGCGTCTCAGCATCTGTGTATCTCCACAGTCATGACCACATTAATAGAAAGCTTAAAATTTTGGTTCAGCTCTTTTGATTCTGTTCGGCAGAAAAAAAATGACACATTCACAGGAGGACAGGAGGTACTGAAGGAAAGGAAGAGCGACTCTCTTCTAATAAAATCTGTTTTATTTCATTTTAATCATATTTTATGTAATATTTCTTTCACTTTTGATCTGTTTCTCTTTCTCTTTCAGATGAATTTCTCAGGAACATCAAGTAATCCAAGGCCAAGCAGATAAGGAGGAAAATGAAATGAGGAAATGAGTCGGGAAAAGACAAAAAGACATTGAATTTAATAGACTTATAGCTCACTGAATATTTCATTTTATAGAATAAATACTAGTCAACAATTTTTCAAATCAATATCAAACCGTCTAAAACCTTGATTTGACTCAATCCAAATTTTGATTGACATTTTTTCTCAGTCATCCAGTATGGAATTATGGAAAAGTGTTCACTTGTGGTATACACAAAAATGTTTTCTTTTATACTGTTTACAATAAGACTGTAACCACAAGTGTTCCTCTGGCTAGTAAGTAAAAGAAAGCCTGGGAACACAATCGACAACAAAGTTCTTGTTGGGATTGAGACGTATTTCCATATACTTATTTACACACAAACAGGCATGGGTATAAAAGAACAAATCTTGGAGGAGAGAGAGGGCTGAATATGAAAAAAACTCTAATTTCATCCAAGACTGTTGTAACAGCAATAGTATGGTACAAAAGGAAATAATGACTTATAGGCATTCTTCATTTTTAGGCGTCTTCATATCATGACTGACTGCTCTCTTGGCACTGATTATAGAAACCAGCAAAGCATCTGAGAGTGAGAATTGCAGTAGTATAGTTCAAGTAGGCAATCTATAGCATCTTAGTGTTGTTTGTGCAAATACATGACAGAACTCCTGTTGTACATATAGCCAATCAGTTAATAACAGTTTCCATTTCCAGGCTAGCAACTCTGCATTAACAGCTGAGTAATCTCATAACCTAGTGAGGGCTTTTATGCCACAGTGAAATATGATAACAACTGGTGAATAATGGAAAGACGCAGTTTTTACACCTACTTGGTATGAAATACCTATTTTTAAATGAAAATGTCTACCTCAGTAACACAAAACAATATTTGGGCTTTGCACCTTATAGGTTAGATGACATTTCCAGGGCACATTGACAAATCACACTGACATGATCAGGAATGCAGACAGAATAAAGTGCTTCTGAAAAAACTCTTGGAAAAAGACTAGTACAGTACAATCAATAGGAGCTGACACTCTCTGGTAGACATTCACAATGTTAAGTTACACAAAGAGTTCAAGGTTCGCACACAAAAAGCATCTTAGAGCAGGAGTATTGATCTAGGATCACTCATCAGGTCAAATGACCAAATGAACTTCATAAGAGACAAATGGCTCTCAAATCAGTAAGTAAGACCATCAAATTGCCCTATGCATACAGGCCCAGTAAACAAACTATGGAGCCACCTTGTCTAAATCAAACTTTACAAGTAACTGTGCCATCACTGCCAGCAGCAAAGAGACTAGCTTTGTGCCAAAGGCTTTTGGGTTGTATGTGCATTGAAACATCTGTGCATCTTCAAATCACAAGGCTCAGCATAAATCTGCTATTCTGAGATGTTCATCTAGCTGCAACTATAAATAAACTTGGGAGGAAAAGTTTTTTCTTTTCAGAATTATGAGCACTAAAATGATTCTGTCATAGCTGTAAAAGCAACATGTTAAAGAAAAGATCAAGAAATAATAGTTTATCATAGAGTCAAAGTTCAGTTCAAGTTCAAAGACATTAACAACAATTGTTAAATGCCTCTGTCTCCTCATGGTTCGGTGTACTTCGGTATCCAACAACAATATTCTATAACATCCACTCATCACAGTTCAAATATCTTTTCTCATGTCAATATGCTTTCTGGAGTACACCAAAACAAATTATACTAGGATAAATGCTTAACTTTATTTCAAATACATAGAGGCAACACTTTTCATCAGCTCTAAAGTGTACAACATAATATATGCAGCTTGAGATTTCATGTTTTTAGCAGTCAAATACATAACATGTTGGGTTTATCTCAAAAAGCAGATGCAAATTATTTTCTCAATTATTAATCGGTAGGAACTAACATTGCTGTTTCAAATTCAGAAAAATATGAGACCACTAAGGATGGACTGTGTTGTTGTGGGTTTACTATTTGTCATGAAAACAGACAGTGAAGAATTCTGAAAACTGACGCAGCGATCTGATGATACTACAGTATAATGGTTGAATGAACCAGATTTGGTGTCACCCATTTTAATGAAGCTGATGAGGTCTATAAAAAGAGATAAGATACATGGTGTCCTTATACTGTACATGCTTATATACATTGTGGTCTATACTTAACCTTATGTCAGGAATAATTTGGTCCTCTCAGTACAGACAGAATAATGCTACTTTCTCCCCCTCTGCAGCTTGTACTGATTCAGAAAAAAATTACTAATCTTGGAAAAAAATCATGTCATCCATGATAGTATTTACCATTGAGTGTCCTATTGACATATCTACAATGAAGCGATGCATGTAGTTACTTGAGACATCATTGATAGAAGATGACGAGAGTTTGCTTCAGAAAACCATCACCTTTCAGTAACTTTAAGTCAGAAATTGAAAAAACACCATGAAGGGTGTGAGAAACAAAGGGAAAAAAACAGTGAGTAAAGAAGATCAGTCAGTCTTTACAGTACAAACATCAAAAATCAGTTTGAAGGAGTTCCACCGTGGTGTGTCTGTTGAAATGAGACCAACACATGTGAAACTGTCTCCTGCTGGACACTAGGAGGCAGCGTTACACCTGGAACTCAAACATATCATTCTGCTTCTTTGCCAGCTTGGCCACCTCCTGGCGGATCGCCTGTACAAGTGCGGAGGTGGAAAGGCTGCTTAGGGGCACGCTGTCCATGTTCTTCCCAGCTTGGGGCAGGCTTTGCTGGGATGCTGTGTTATGGGCAATGGGTGGCTGCTCTGGTGCCTGGTTGTACTGCAGGGGGAGCCTGGTGGGGCTCCCCTGTGGGTAGCGGGGATGAGGGAAAGCCTCCACATACCCCGGCAGGGGCACCTGGAAAACAGGGCAGACACTGCATCAAAGAAACAGCAACTACATCATCAGTGCCCACGAAAATAACTGCTGCCAATTAGGTTGTTAGAAGGACATATGCCTTAGTTTTGCTTACTCATTTTGGTGAGTGAACATTCTCTGTCTTGCACCACTATTTGAGAAATAACTAAATGGGTGATAAGGGAAAATATACAGATGTGCATCTAAAAAATCACTATAAAGGAACCAAAATAACGGGGAAAGTAATGAGTGTGAGGATCTATGATTCTGAAATGGACTTCGATTCAAACAAAGTGTTTGAACTCCAAAAATGGACTACCTTTGGCAAAAATGGACTACTTTTAAATGTTGACATAAAATATTCATAACTGTCTGATTTATACCACAACAGCAAAAAAAGAAAAGATCTATTAAAAAGGAAACAAAATAGTAAATAGGTGTTCATTTAAGAAATGTGCTCAACTACCCCGGTATTTTGCTGTGTCCACTCAACGCCAGCCATTAATTCAGTTCAGCAAATGGTTTCTAAATGACACTGGTTCTGCAAAAAGACACTGCGTGAAGGCATCTGGTTGAAACAGGCAGACAGACAGGGATAAAGAGAACATTCCATACAAACAAGGAGAGTCCAGTGCAGGGGAGGGGACGGGGGTACATGGAAAATATCAGATCTGACAGGAGGAATGGAGCCCATCTTGGTTTAATGAAGGATAGGCAGGAGGGGAGGGGGGGTTAGAGGAAGAGCACTGTGTAATGAGGCCCAATCCTGCTCAAGGGCAGATATGGAGCATGACGTGCCACAGATACATTTCCTTACTGACCCTCGTCTTTTGTGTATTACAGCATGTTGGATTCCTGAATAACTGCATCTAATGCCATGCTGTAGCTTATATTCATGTGATTCACTGCTCCTTATGATGGCTTGAGCAGGACTGGGTGTTTCCCGGTGAGTGTGGGACAAGAATGCGAGATGCCCTTACAGAGTCTGCCCATTGTGGTGGTACATCCTCAGGTTCAGGCGGGTAGGACATCCAGGAGGGACTCCGGTAGGAGGTGGGTGGCGTGGAGACAAAGTATTCTGAGTAACCGGGTCTGGTGGCTGGGATGGCGTATACAGCTGTTATTGGGTTTCCTGTTGAGAAGTGGAGAGAGATTCATGTTTTATAATGAGGGCATTTCAGGGTAGAAATAAAATGTCAAGAGTTTTATTCCAAAATGTGACTCCTACAATTAATAACACAATGACACCTTGTTAAATGATTGTTGGCAAGAGGTAAAGCACATTATGAGTTACTTTTAAAGTTAGGAGTCATCTTAGGCTCACCTGAGTAGTTGGACACGGGCTGCTCTGCAGTGATAGATGGGAGTGCAGCTCTGGGAGCTGGCCCATAAGGGTTGTTGTCATGTTGAGCCTGCATGTCCGTGACAGATGTCTCCGAGCTTCTGCCCTTAGGCCCCAAGTCAGATGACGAACTAGGTTGGACAGACAATGGAAAAGCACACAAACTTAGAGTCAATGCAATGCCAGATCTACGCCACTAGAGGGTAGAGACACTCCATGTGAAAAAGTGCATACTCATTAAAATTCTTGCCATCTTTCAGTGCACTAGTTCAATATTCAAATTTATACAAGACCTAAAATCACCCTGGCCACAGCACATTACCTATTGAATATCTGGTCCCTAAATGTGAATTTGAATGTGAATAAATGAGGAATATCTGATGGGTTTCAAACCAGTGTGTGTGTGTGTGTGTGTGTGTGTGTGTGTGTGCATGCGTGTATCTGTCTGTCTGCCTGTCTGTCTGTCTGTCTGTCTGTGGCTTATTCTTTACATCTTACCGTCTTAAGGAGGTTCCAGGAGGGGGTCCAGTGCGAGGCGGTAAAGGGGGAGGAGGAGAGCCCATGGCCATGTCAGGGAGCTGGGTGAATCGAAAAGCCTTAAACATAAAGTGAAAATCATTTAGCGCTATAGCTACTTTCACACAGTCATTAAGTATAAGCCTTTAAGCAAGATATAATCATTCCACTTACTGGTTTTGGCAGGCTGCACTGATACATTTCTGCTCCATAAGACGGTACCCACTGCAGGCCTCCCCGTCCACGGGTCATCGTGCCTGGGGCGCTGGTCACCACGTCTGTGTAGGGGAGGGGAGGCGGCGCAGGGCTGTAGTGGTCCGCGTGGTGGTGGTGATGAGAGTGCCGTCCAGATGTGGACTGCCCCCCCGAAGCCAGGCTGAATGCCTCCTCCAGCAGCAGGTGCATCTGCTGTCGCACTTCGTCGATGGAGGGCTGTGAGCTCAGAGTGGACGTCTCTGAGTGGCCTTTCACCCCGCGGCCGTACATGTATCCCCGTGGCCCCATTAGACGGTCAACATTCGTCTCCTCAATCAACTCAGGCTCGGTCTGAAACACAGACGAGCGCGCGCACACATGCACACATGCACACAAAAAAGAAAACAGAGAAACTGCTGTGAGTGCCCATGCACACCATTTCCAGACTTCGACTTGCTGATCCACGGCAACAGTATGAATAAGAATGTGACTTCTGACTGAGAAGAAGACACAGATGTAAACATTAAGGGGTGTATCAAACGGGAATGATGTGAGAGATTTTATTGAGGCGTGCAGGTTTTAATTTTCTCCAGATGGTTTATGTGGATGAGTATATGAAGTACCAGAGCCCACCTGGCAAGCCATCTCCTGATTTACACCTGGGTCCATCAATAGGAAATTAAACCTCCCTCGATGACTTAGTGGGTTGTCACAGACACACCCCGAGAAGGCTGGAAAATTGTAAGTTCTATAATGACTCAGGAAGTCACTGACTCATCCTCACAGTGGGTTGTTGACAAGGTGCTGACTGAGCTAGAAGAGCCGGTTTAACGCTACACTGTAGTCCTGAGATATGTCAGCTGGATGAGCTTGATCCAGCGGTGCTTCTGCGAGGTCCCAGTAGACTCAGCAGCAGAGCCAGGGGACAGTTTGTTATAGTGAGTGAGCTTTGTTCATCTGCGCTGGATCTCTCCTGTGGTGATAAACAATCCAGCAAATTACTGACAAGTAATTAAGCGCTCCAACAAATTGCTGGAGGTCTGTGTGTGTTACTCCTAGCATGCTGTCTCTCCCATCCTATTCCTCTGTTCCTGTCTATTTAAAACCATCTTCCTCTCTCACCTCCTCTTACCTCCAACCTATCATACTTCCTATATCAATCCCCTTCCATCTTGTCCCTTCCCCTGCTACCACAATCCATCTTTTTCTATCCCTTTTTCAATCCTCCCCATCTTTTTTTACATTCTCTGCTTTCTCCCTCTCCCAGCGTCTAAGTTTCCATTTATCCAGTCTTTTTACTCAGTGATAAATGAATAGGAGCTGAGGCTGCCCTACTTCCTGTGCGAATAGAGGGTAGCCACAGGAGACCCAGCACAGTGCACCTCATAAATCAGTCCCCCCTGCAACACGGACAGGCAGAGACGTGGATCTGCAGCGATGTGGCCTGCAGCTACAGTCGTCCCACTGTAATCAATAGGGCCAGGAGCTCTGCAGGAGGATGGTGCAGCTATAAGAAGCTAATTGTGCTATATTTCTAACAGAGCTGAAACAGTTGTACAGCTAAGTGCCGTGCCGCCACACTGTCATGATACAGACCAAGAGTCATGAGGCTGGGATCCAACAACTAGAATTTGTAGAGAATATCTGCACTTGTGGCGCTGGCTGTAAATATACCGCACTGTATTTCCAACGTTTACTGTTCAAGCATTTAGCTGACATTAATTTGCTCAAAGATGTAGGGTTTTGGATTAGTGTGTTGCTGTTGTGGATGATGGAGGAACATTTTGGTCGTGGGACCACAAGACCACCCTGCTGCCCAGTGTCTCTCTGATCCATCTGAATGAAAAAAAGTGAAATATCATTTTGTTCATTTGTTTTTCAAAACCTTGGTGTTCATACAGTGTTTCAGTGTTTTTGTTTTGTTTAGTAGTGGTCTGCTATATCATTTTGGGGAGCTCAAATACTGGTATTCTGACTATGAAAATGCAAAAGCATCATAATGGAAGAATAAAAGACTGGATACGTAAAAGCAACCTTCCTCAAATGCATTATATATCAAAATGACAGAAGCTTATAAATCTTAACTCTTAATTATGAATGAACCACTTCTCCTCCTTCATCCTGCTGTGGAACACTTCAAACTACACCTGAGCAGAATATGTCTGATTTCCGTCTTACACATGGCTGCACAGTGTCCTACCTAGGGCACGGAGGCATAGATCTAGTACTGACAGTAAAATCTTTTTTGGCTTTCACATTCCACATGTTGCTTGTCTCAAAATGTTGCATTTGCATGTCTTGATGGTTGGATTATCATCACCTAGATTAGTTAAAAAGGACCCGGTGACACCAATGACCTGCATGCAAAAGGTAAGGGTTGCAAACAATAATTTAAGTGTAATTCGGAATGAATGAATGAATGAATGAATGAAAGAATGAATGTTCATAAGCCTTAAACTATGGGCTAACAATCATTTTTACATTGTTACGTACACATAGTTTCATCACTGTGTATCCATTTAAAGAAAAGAATAATTTCTTGAAGCTCATCATTAAATGTCTCATGAATATAGGAGCTCAAAACTATAAAAACATCATAATTTTGTCTATTAAAAACTAAATAACCAACTGTTATTTAAAAAAGCATCATCATTTGTTTTAATGTGATGCTTTCAGTCATTTTGTTCGATATTTATTGTTGTTTAAATGGTGAATATATAACTGTGAAATGAAATTCTTCATCTTGTCACACTCCCATCCAGTCCAGTCAGAATCAGTGGGCGATGAAATGTGACTCACATCATAGCCACTGTTACGGATGCCTCGTCTGGGCCTCTCCCTCATCACAAGCAGGTCCATCTCTGTCCCTCCAGGGCTGGGACTGCTTAAGCTCTGTCTGCTGCGATAGGCTGTCTGCCCCACCTGCGAATGCCTGCAAATTGGAGTAAAGAGCGTCACTGGTACAGATCACACCTGGGGCAGTTATTAATTGAAATCCTTTAAATTACTTTGAGCCTTGACTATAGTATTCCTACAGTGAAAGGGGCGAGAGTGGCTCAATGAATCCCTTTGGTTAGATTGTGCCAGACATGATAAATAAGGTGGGGAAAAGTTGATTCCCTTTCCAACATGGATACAACAAAGTTCCATTACAGGCCAAATTAGATGAGTTAGGATATCTCAAGTAAAGAAGGTTGAATTAAAAAGTACATCTCATCATGAGCATGTTACCACTGTCATTTTCTCTTTGGCTGTACTCTCATTGAGGCGTCATGCTGCATAGCTACCAACAGTATTCATTACACTCTCACTGCTTCTCTCCACACCTAAAAAGCCACTCTGTCAGCCTGCACATTTTTACATAATCTTTGTGAACGCTTTGCCAAGTGCTGCCAGACATGGGGGCATCCTTGAGAGGGAACACACAGGGTAGCACAGCGAAATGTAATATTGATAAAGCATCTAACACAACAAAACAACAATGTATATTCAATTACAGAGAACGAGATGCTTATCAGCGAACATGGTCTGGAAGCATTATCGTTTCAGTGGGTGGAGCATGCTGCTGCAGCTGATCAGGCGTGCACACATTTCTACAGTATTTAAACAGCTGGTAACATCCCTATCTTGCTCAGCAGTGGGTGAAGTCCATCCAAACCTTCACTAAGCCAATGCACAGGCCAGAATTCAAATGTTGCTTTCCACTCTGAGGACAGCTAGTGTCAGTAAATGTTAATCTGGTGTGGAATAGATTGTTTGCACCCTTGACCTGAATCTGTAATAGCCTAAGACTCCGTCCATCTTTATCTGCATCTGTGGAGGACGGAACCGGCCAAAATACAGCCAAATACAGCCAATCCTCTTATCTCCATTATAGAGGCTCAGGATCGGGATCCAACTAATGAGACAGGCCTGATGGGTCTCTCTTCTGGGTACTAAGACAGGATAATGACAACATTAGAGCAGACAGTTTTACTTATCTATAAGCAAATTAGGCGCAGGCAGAGGCTATTGGCACTGAATAATAAGCCATAATAAGCACATCAAACATGTAACTATAATGTAAAACGCCCTATCACCTGCAGCATTTTGTGAAAGGTGCTAACACTTCAACTTTGTGAGAAGTGCACCTTATGTATCCATGTGTGAGAAACCCACTTATGCCCTTACTTAAGCTCTGAATACCTTTCCTGTTTACACTCAGCCAACCTGAGGTTCCACTTGCTTTTCCACTCTCCCCTCACCTCCTCCGAGACTTGATATAAGTGGAACCCCGGTCGTCATCAGGCTCCAGCGGTCTGCCATGCTCACCAGCTGGCCTCTCATGGCCATGCCCGTGCCGCTGTCTCTGCGCCAGCGCCCTACTGCTGCTGCTGCCGTCGGTTGAGGGGAAATCATAATAGCCCTTCCTCTTAGCCTTCAGCCTTAGCTTGTTCCTGTAGTGCTCTATGTCTGACTTCTGCTTCAGCGCTAAGTTCACCTGCAGAGGAGAGGGAGAGCAGGAGGCAAAGAGACGTGTGAAGATAAGAACAAAAAGCACAAGGCACAAGGCAGTGCGGTTCTTCTTGGAAACATCTTTGTCTTTGTCGTTTTTGAATGAGAGATCAGAGAGGGTCCTTTCTCTTAAAGCTCTAAAGAGGGACTGTTTTGTAACAACCACAGTCAAAGACTTTGAGAAGATAACCATTCATTTTCATTTTTATTATACTGCTTCATTCAGATGTGTTAAAGTACTGGCTTAAAACACATTAATGGTGCAGGTTCAATTCTTAATGGTTTTGCCTCTGCCTTGGCCACACATACTATGAGCGCAATTAGGTGTGTTCGTGAGTGTGAAGCCAGCTAGTCCAGCATCTACGACACACTCCCTGTGTGTCATGGATGCTGGACTAGCCACTCCTACTAGTTAGTTGGGGCGCAAGATGTGGGGGAGAAAGCAACAATTTCCACCCATGTGACACTCCTCCGCTGAATCACCTTGCTGTCAAGTGAAAAGAAGCAGCTAATGATTTCCATGTGTAATGGAGGTAGCATGTGGGAGTCTGCAATGGGACTGTAATACAAGCAACAAGGACTGTAATACATAGTGGGAATTGGACATGACTAAATTTGGAGAAAAAAGGGTAAAAATGACAAATGTAAAGCTTAGATTAAGCTTGCAAGGTGCCACAATACATAAGTGCAGTTTTTGTTCTAGCAGTGCAACAAAGGTTGTTCTTAGGGCCCTGACACATCAAGCCAACTGTCAGCCATTGGCTTTCGTGAGGCCATTGTTGATCATCTGTGACCTATGATCACCTGTAGTATTTGCAGTGTGTCCCGCATCACTGGCACTCATCAGCGCTCATAAGTGTCCAACGGGCTGATTCAACATATTGTTCTTCAGCTTTCCACCATCCAGAAGCTTTGGGTTTGCGTACAAATAAAGAATACTGCTGCCTCCTGGTACGATGACTTATTTCCTTTCACAAAGCCACAGAACACGTGTGCAAGTTGGCTGTCAGCTGTTGTCTGTGTTCATGGACAACCTTTAGCACACAATATGAGGCGACGCAAAGCAACCTGACCATCAGCCTTAAGGTTGCATTATGTAGCTTTGGGAGGAAAAATTAAATGAATGACTGTCATTCACAAAAACTTAGAATTTATTTCAAAGGTTACAACATATCTAAAAAACTAATATTTTAAAGTAAAGACAACTGAAAAACATAACTGTGACCCAAACAGAAAAATATCTTATTATAACAGTGTTCCAGGCATTTAATTTTACTGTAGTAACTGTTGTGTGTAAATGCACCTCTGGTGTATACAGTTGTGCAGTTGTACAGTTAGAGCTTCTGGGGTTAAAACCAGAGCAGAGGAACAACAAAGCTTGCATCATACTAAGACAAAAGGAGTCTCTGTGTGGCATCTAGGATTACATTTTCTATTTTCTTGTCCTTAATTAGATCTACAATGGAGCATGCCCCTCAGAAAACATACTAATATGCACACACATGCATGTGTATTTATGTGCATGTGCGTGTGTGTATATCTGCGTGTGTTGATGTGAGCATGTGCATCACCTCTCCATTGAGGATGGCTGAGTCCTGGCTGCGGTCAGAGGATGCAGGGTGCGAGTAGTTGGGCTGAGCTGCCATAGGCTTTATGGAAATGAGCTGCAGGGAGCCAGAGGAGGTGTCATATGGATCTGAAGAACAAAGAAGGAGTTCACTCATCAAGGGACTACAAATACCTCTAATCATTACTTTGTCAATCAGAGGGGAACAAACTGCCTGCCTCTCTGTCTGTCCGCCTGACTCCCTCTCTGGCTGTGGTCACCTTGGCTCTCTGTGGCTGACACTCTGAGATTCCATCAAACATCAGCCCTCTGTGTCAGCGAATGAAGTGGTAGACAGAGGCAATAGATCACAGAGACAGCTTTGGCTTCCAAGGTTATGGCAATGCTTCTCTGTGATAGATGAAAGAAACTGACTTTGCGCTTTCATTCCTTATCCCACATCAGACAAACTGGATTTAGTTCTAGTTTCCCTTAACTCTGCTGATGAATTATTCAAATCCAGCCATTAAGAAAATCATAATCTAGCAAGCTCAATCCAATTTACAAGCAGAGTATATGAATTTCATTAATATGACTTACAGCCACCATATGTGGAAAATTGGAACTCAGTGGGCAAAAATAGAAAAGCAAATAAGTTCAAGCACTTAAAGCTTTTTGCTTGAACTGCTGAACATATTCGATGAGCAAGAGATGTGAGACTTCACACGATCTTTCTATAATCAGTTTTTTTGTTTGTGAATGTGTGTGTGTGTGTGTGTGTGTGTGTGTATGCCTCTGCCTGTGTGTCGCAGCATTCACTGTTCTGACATACTTTATCATGTCAGCAGAGTGTCTGTCTCATGCATATTCATCAGGTCCATCTCAGCTTACTGCTGAGTGGCTAGCTCTCCAGCTATTAAAAAAAGCTGCAGTGGCAGTGGATTTCTCTGAGAGTACCTGGGTGCATGAGAAACAAAGGACGACTGGAAAAGTGCTTTAAGAGGAAAGAATGGGAAGGGATCTTGGCATGTGTGGCATACCTGAGCATGTCTGCAAACGTCAAAAGGGATTGTAGAATAAATTATTTGTATTTGTGCCAGTGTGTGACTCTCACCATCCCTCTTGCGAGTCTCCTCCTTTGTCAGTTTCTGCTGCGCTGTGACTTTCTGCACTGTCAAGACCCTGCCGGAATTCAGCTTCTCTGATTCGTTGCTGATGACGGAACCGTCCTCGCTCGGCAACCTGCTGTAAGTAACCATAGCAACAGGAGAGGCGGTGAGCTCTCGGGAAGCTGGGCTCACAGCCAGGTTATGTCATCCCTCCATTTAAGAGCCTCACCTTCCTCCCTCCCTCTTTTACGCCTGAATCCAGTCTCACTCTAAATACATAATATATTACTGTATTTGTTGTACTTGGCATTGTTTTTATTGTATATTAGACAACTGTGTGCCAATTAATTGTTAGCAACAACACTACACTGAGCCTCCTACATAACCCTCCCTACTAAAACAAGACTATTCAGCCCTGTGTGCTGATGGTTTATTAATTTCTGCCCAGTGGTCATAAAGTGAAAGGACAGCAACACAAGAATAATCTGATTACCTAGAACTTGAAGTGCAGCACCATCACAGAAATACATTAAAAACATGTGAACGTCATCAGATAGTTAACTTTGCATTTTAATTATAATAATACTGAAATCTAATGATTCCATTCCTAGGCTGTGTGTGTGTGTGTTTGGGCGAGTAAACGTGTATGAGTTTCAAAATGAGCGTGTATGTTCATGTGCATGGTGGAGAAAGAGTTTTCTTTCATGAATAGAACAATTGTTTTATCCAATTCTTGTTTAACAAGCTTCAAGCGCCATACTGTAGCTTGAATTAGAGCTGATCAAACCCCAGCTCAGAGGGCCAAGAGGCTGAAAGTGACATCAAAGCACCATGGTCTATCCCCTAATTGTTTGGTAAAAATGATAAGCAGTGGAACATCGACTACTCTCGCTGGTCTCGTTGAAGCAGTGCTACAACATGCTCCTTGCAACATTCATAGGCTCTGCATAAGTCAAAGATGCATTTTGTATTAAAAGGTCTTATTATGCAAAGAATAATTTTATTTGCTGTTGGGAATGGTTGTATGTTTGAGTATTTTACTGCATGAAGTTTAAGGGATGACAGATAAAAAAAAAAACTTCAGAGAAGAGATAGCAGGCAAATAACAATTACAGATAACAATAAAAAATATAGAGCATGAACATCTGCAAGTTGATTGCAAATTGATTTCTTGACTGATAATACTGTAGTGATGGCTACACTGCCAAAAAATAAATCTGAAGTTATAAATACACTCATGTAAAAATCTGGTAAGTTTACACAGCCTTGAGAGAGAAAAATCACACACAGATACACACTACATCTGATCTTTGCAGTCGAGCTATTTGTCATTGTGTTTTGTGTATGTGTATAACATGAAACAGTAATGGATAAATATTAAACAAGGAGGATGTTATCTATTAGGATGCATGTGCAATGTGCTGAATAAAAAACTGCAAATATGGCCGTGAATGGTCACAAGTTAAGAGCATATCTAGTGAGAACACAGTCGACTGTGCTTTGATGATCAAGTCAGGAAAAACTTTTGCTGCGTCAGGAATCTCCAAAATCACTTTTATAAGTTCCAGTCCATAGATTCCCCATCCTGTCACATATATTTCATTATCCTGAATCAGTTTGAAAAATGACGCCTTTTGCGTTCCTCGATAAAATAATTTGGCATGATTTAACACGACCATTAATTTCTGAAACAGCCATACTGGCTGTCAGATGAGAAAAATGGTCAGTTTCACCTTCCCGTACAGAGAACCCTGTTAATGACTGACTATCATTCAGCGTGGGGGCACAACGAGCTGAGAGGGCAAGAGGGATTTTACGTATTATACTGTCATGCCTCTCTCTATTAAACACAGGAGACTACTGAGAGAGCGGTGGCACAATCCTTTGGATAACACATGCAAACACATGCAAATAACTATAATAAACCTGTTATATAATTAAGACTACAGGGAGCTGACAGCGGAACTTCCAAGCTTTGTTAAAATATGTTAATGCCCACCTAATCATTTTAAAATTCTTATACATCCGTACCACAAACTATCAAAAATTTAAAATTACCCTTTTAGAACCTGCCGGTTCTCCCAGTGACAGAGTGTCTTCATTATGAATGGGTTAAGGTTAGGGTTAGGGTTGGGTGAGGGGTTTTGTGGCTGTTATATCAAGATTACTTTAGATGAAGAAGGTGCTAAGTTCTAGCATTTACCAAAAAAAAAATGCCAGGAGGAAAAGCAAAAATGTAAAAATGTATTTAATATCCATATGCATATTGGCTCTGGATTTTAGAAGCTCGGGGGCAACAGGAGAAGCCTCAAAATAGTCCTGAATAAATTCCCATGATTCAAATGATAACCATCTGGCAAATCTCTGATGTCAGAAGAAACATCTTCTACTCACTGAGAGATAAGATGAAAAATATCACTAAGCACTTCCTTGAAAAAAAAAAAAAAGATCCCTTAAGTAGCATAGTAGAAGCTCAAAAGCATCACTCAGCCAGGGCCTACAGAGCAGTTCAGTCAAATTAACAACATATTCAGTCATTTCAAGGAACATCTATGGCATCTTCCAATCAGACTTCAGACTCTCTTAGAGCACAGGGGAAGCATTAACCAAAATCCCACATGGACCTGTTTTTGGCCACAGACCAGGGCACTGCATCAATTTTTGTGTGTCTCAATGTGCAGCCTTCAACGCTGTTGATCATCAAATTAATTCTTCTTGACTGCTTCGAAAACCTCCTTGACCTGAGCAGCATTGCTTTCAAATGTTTCTATTTCTGCCGAGCAAACAGCTCACAATTTGTCATAGCTGATGGCAACACCTCTGTCCCCTCTATGGTTTTTAAGGTTCAGTTCTGGGTCCACTTCAATTTTCACTTCTGGTTTCCTCTGTAACATCATGAGACTGTGATGCTCTCTTCCATTCATATGACAATGATACAGAACCTTACACTGCAGTAAGAGCAGGTGAAAAAGCACAACTACAAAAAAAAAAGATCACTCCTGTATATGTCCTAAACCTCAGACGCTGGATGACAAATAACTTCTTGTACCTAAATACAAACCCTAACTGCTCATTTTAGACCCACAACTCCTATTTCTGATTTCTCTCTCAATCTGGACTGCAGCAAGATTACTCCTAATCAAGCCATGGCTCTTTCAACAATCAGATCAAGGCATAATCTCAAACAACATCTTTACACCACAGAAACATCTCCAAAACCAGGCATTTCCCTCCTATGGATCAACTCAAAATAAAAGCAAATTACTGCAATGCACAATGCCTTATCCAACTCTCTTTAGAACCAGTTTCCTGCCCATGTCATGGGATCCAGACACTGTCATTGTCTCTAAATTACATCCATCTCTCTGTCCATTGTCAGGGTCACAGCGGAAACAGCAGTCCAGAGCCCAGAACCTCCTCCAGCTCCTCAGCAGGATTCCCAGATGATCCCGGAGCAGCTGGGAGATAAAATCCCTTCAGCATGTCCTGACCCTATTTCCCAGTTGGTCCTGTTCGCTAAACCTCTAAAGGCAGGCATCTGTGGGTCATCCTTGCTAAGTGCCTGAACCCCCCTCAAGTGGCTCCTCTTAATTTAGGGGAGCAGCAACTGGACACCAAGATCCCCCTGGATCACTGAACTCCTCACCTGCTCACTAAAAGTAAAGCCAGGCACCCTGAAGTAAAACCTAATTTAAGCCGATTGTATCCACAATCTCTTTCTACTGGTCAGTATCCAAAGCTTGTGAACACAGGTGAGGATCAGAGTAAAGATCAATTGACAGCTCCGTTTTAAAGCTTAGCTCTCTCTTCCCTGCAGTCCAACACAACTCCTGAGATACTGCAGCTCATCAGTGAACTGGCAGAGTTTCTTGCAATCTGTCTTACCCTCAATCATGAACAAGACACACATCTGTAACACACAAGATCTGTCCTATTCACTGACTGTGTGTATTTATCTTGTTGCATTTCTGTACTTTGTTGCTCTGTAAAATACTGTGTGATGATGAACTTGTTTTGTTAAGTGCCTTATAAATTAACTTCATTTGATGTGATATCATAAACAAAGATTTTTTTTGTTTTTTTGGTCATAACAAACCTTTATGGCAGCCTTTAATCTCCTCTCTAAGACAAAATAAAGGATAAGCCCCTGTGATATCCACAGAAAAATATCAGAGTGGGATTTCTTGAGCTACATCCAGCTACACAAGCTGCCACCTTATTCCACAGCCCAGACCATGGAAGCTGAGACCATCAAAACATCATCAAAAAGCTATTTTAGTAACTTCAATATGCTGAGGAACACTTCAATCTCTACTTTAGTCTTACCGAGATTATCCCCCATGATCCTGGGAGCAAACCCAAACTATTGAAAATACATTGGAAAATGTCTAAAATGCATGAATGGTTAGAATTAAAATCATATTTTGCTTCACAGTTTTCTAAAAGTTTGACTTTTTGGGGGCTATATATGGCGGTAACAATACCTTTTATGTTTGTCAGTAGTGAGGTTCTTCTTGCTGGCCGTGCCCTCCTGTTGCAGGGCCTTTTCCAGGGAAAGTGTTGCATCCCGGATTGGTAGGGGCATCACCAGCGTATCCTGAGTGACAGGCAGGGTCTCCTCATCCCCTCCCTGCTGGCCCAGGTGCTGCTTGGCATAGTCAAAACCCTGGACAGGCTGGTGGGTGGGGATAGGGTTGGATGAGGATTGATTTCTGTACACGTACAGGTACTCGCATAGACAGACTGGCAGCAAGACACAGATATGCTCCAGGCTGCCAGAGCTGTCACTTAGACAGACGTCTCAAAACTGCTCGAACATGTAGCTTTTAAGAGATGTCCAAAGGATTTAGGGAACATAACTGGGATTACTGTGCTGCAGCGCCTTGAAATTGATAAGTGCTGCTTTAAGTGAAGCGCTTTTCATCTTACTTCCCAATTCATGTTGAATAAATGACTCACAGTGGGCAGGGACAAGATGAGATTTGCAGACTTTTACAGTAACACATTAATTAAGTTAGACATTATAACACACTAGAGGGCAAAGAGGCTGAGGACAAGGACTCACAATGGGATCCTCCTGTTCAACCACACACGCTTTTTGAAAGATTTAGCAGTTCTCCTTCACAGTGTCAGAAACTGTCAATCATACATCATTGCCTCAATGCACCCGAACCAAGGTGCAATCAATAAGTGCTATTCCCCTGACTGAAGTACATACATTCCCTCTTCTTCTGTAACATACACACACATACAAACGTACACACACTAAAATGTGTCTTGTGATAAAGTTTTCACACGAGATAAAAGTGCGAGCTGGTTCACAGGGTGGAAATTCTCCGAGGGATAAGTGATGAAAGTGTTTGGCCTACAGATACGGAGAGTATACACTAAAACCCGGTGCTGCCTCAATGGTTATGTTCAACTTTCAGGAGGAACTTCCTACTGAAAGAGAGTTCTTCTTCTTCTTCTTCTTCTTCTTCTTCTTCTTCTTCTTCTTCTTAAACAACAGATAGCTATATTATATATACTTGTAAGTAAAACATATGTCAGAAAAAATATCAGTTAATTGAGGGTACTGCCATTATACTCTATCACCAACTGTTATTCTGTTAATTATGT